>CAIGRO010022807.1:0-11141 GCA_903798355.1 Fraxinus baroniana
ATTTTGATAAAAAAAAAAATGATGAAATATGTAATTAAAAAATTACGAGTCCATATAATACGTGATTAAAATTAATTGTTGACTTTGATTTAGATTTTAATATCTGCCAAATATGTACTTATTTAATTTTTTATGCTGATTTGACCAATTGATTTAGACATTTTAACTTTTAAGAGAGCATGAAAATGAACCCAAATTCTATCTTGTTGATTCAAGCAGAGTAATTATATCTTGATATGAATAGGTTAAGAGATACTCCAATGATTTTGTGGATCAAGCTCGAGCCAATTTTTAAAGGTGACCTTTGATTTTATTTTTTTTCCTTTTATGGTCTCGAACGATTATAAAATATTGGTTATAAACTTATAATAGCATGAAAAAAAGATTAGAGCCTGTTTGGAAGGGCTTAAAATCGAATTAAAATTGAAAATATAATCGTTATTGGATTTCACTCGTCTAATAAAAGTCAACAATAACGGTTAGTTTTTCAATTTTAATCTCTACCAAACACTCTCTAAGATCCCGTTTGAGCCAAATTATTGTAGAATAAGAATGAAAAATATAGTCGTTATTGACGCCTACACAAGAGAGAAATTTTGAATTTAAATATTGATGTGATGTATCAATAACGATTATATTTTTCATTTTAATAAAATAATAATTTGGCTCAAACATGAACTAAAAAGGTAAAAATTGGTGGCATTTTACATAGTGGGTGTGCTAATAAGGAGCCGTCGTTTGTCAATTATCACATCTATTATGTGCGCCTAACATAACCCCGAGGAAAATATAGTCGTCAATAATTTGCCTCGTATTACATAATGGTGAAATTCCACTTTTCACTTCATTTCTTCATCCAAAAGTTTCGTTCACTTTCAACCCAAACACAAGACTTTTCACTTTTTCCATCATTTTACTGTCATGCTCTCTGGTTATCAGAAGATAATGAGGTGTGAATGACATCACAGTGTCGTCACTCACTCCGAAGGTTTTGATGTGTATTTTTCTGTTTCTAAAAGTCAACACCTAAACTCTCTCTCTCTCTCTCTCGGGTTATTAAAGAGTTAGGCTAACACCTTCCATTACAGCCGTTGCTGGCCTATAAATTTTTCAAATTTTCATTTTTTTTTCAAGTTTGGTACATTAACTAGTAATTATTCATCTCATATGAGCCCGTTTGGTAACAATTAAAATTCAATTTAAATTGAAAATATGGTCGTTATTGGATCTCACCCGCATAATAAAAGTCAACAATAACGGCTAATTTTTTAATTTTAATCCGATTTTAATCTCTACCAAACAGGCTCATAATAATTAATTCTGGCAAGATTCATGATGCGGATATAAAAAATTAGAAATAGGTTCAAGAAAATCTCATATTTGACTTTATTTTATGTCTCGAATATTATTCTAAATTTTTTTAACACCAAGTGAAAGATAAACGCGTCTTTGTTTGGACTTTCAAACAAGTGCACTTTCCATGTTATTATATGCTTAATGATAAATTAATGAAAGTTGAATTTAAGAAATTAAGCCGGTGATGACTTATTGAGTTTGTTTGACAAACTCCAACCAGATTAACTATTTCTTCAGCTCAAGACTTGAAAGAACCCATTAATTTTTCATTCTCATTCTCATTTTTCATTTCAACCACACATTCTCTTAATAAAATAATATTACACACAAATCAAAAACTTTTCATCACTTTTCTACCACATATTCTTATATCAATTACTATTCCAAAATTTCTCTACTCCTAAAAATGGGTTTCAAACAGGGAAGTGTGGACACCTAATTTTTTAAGGAAAAAGCTATGTGTACCTTGTTTACTACAAGGATTACTTAAATGCTACATGGCCGCCCCCTATTGAAGGGGTGGCTGGCATAACCCATTTTTAATGCTTTGATTTGGCTTATCCCGAGTAAAACATGTCCTTAATTGATAAAGTTTTTTGAGATTATAAATTGTGAATTTTATGAAATGTGTGATTAAGTACCTGTTTGGTACGTATTAAAATTTTCATTCTTATTCTTCTACTAATTTTCAACAACACATTCTTCAATAAAATAGTATTTTTCATCACATCAATAACTTTTCATTTTTTTCAATCACATTTTACATTAATTTATTATTCTAGAATACATTCTTCTAAAATAATGTGACTCAAACACACCCTAAAAGTAAATAAAAATTGTAGGTCTAATAAAACATGAGATTAAAAATAAAATTTGATCAATTTATAATCTCAAAATAAAAAATAAAAAACTTTATCAAATAGGAATTATATGTATTTTGACATAGAAATTACCCATATAAATCTTGTCTAGTCTTGAAAATACCAAGACGTTGACAGATTAAAATTAGATTTTAATCTAAGTTAAAGTCAAATAATCAATATTAATTATATCTTTAATGGATCCCACATCTTTTCAACCACACATTTTAAAAACTTCTATTACAATCTACTAAAAACTTAATTTTAATCTCCACCAAACACTCTCTAAATAATATCCTCAAAGTGAGCTCAAGTTTGGTACCCATTTTTTAAATAACTTATTTACAATAATACTTGTTTGAGCCCTATTTTTGACTAAAAATGCATTTTAGAATAGTAGATCGATAGAGAATGTGTGGTTAAAAAATAAGGAAATATTTTGCATTTGTATTTAATATTCTTTTATTAAAAAATTATGGTTGAAAAGAAGAGAGAAAAAATGTATTTTAAAAATAATGAGAATCAAATAATGACTATTATTTTTATAAGAACTACAATTTTTTAATTATACATTTTATCAATTTTTTATACATTTTTTAATTTATTAAAAATCTAATTTTTAATAAAATGAAACGGGATTTAGTTGACATATAACAACTGGCGTGTTGTTTTGAACTGGCCAAATCCCAACAAAGTTTTGCCTGCTTTTGTACTTAGGGTGTGTTTGAACCATATTATTTTAAAAAAATATATTCTGAAATAGTAAATTGATGAAAAATGTGTGGTAAAAAAAAATTATTAATGTGATGAAAAATATTATTTTATTGAAAAATATCTGTTTGAAAATAAGTAAAAGAATGAAAATAAAAATTTTAATTTTCATTAAACACCGGCTTAATCTTCCAGCACAATTTTCTTCCCATTGTTTATTTGTTTAATAACTCTTAACGAAATCGTACCTTATTAGCAAATAATTCCTTTCCCACCTGTCTTTCCGTGTAATTTCCTTCCACCGCAAGGAACTGTCAACCCTCACCCATCCCACCTCCTAGTTTTCTATATATCTTCTCATTTTCCCAATTATTCATCTTTCTCATTTGCCTTTTACAACCCCAATCAGCGTCCTTCTGAAATCGCTTTCCAGAATTTCTTCTGGATAATTTTCTTGTTAATATTTTCAGGTTACATATAGAGAGAGCTAGGTGTTTCGTTTTGTTTAGTTTAAGCATAAATGGAAGGAGGACCTTCGTCTGTTGTAAACGAAGAAGATGATCTTATGGACTTGCCTCCGGGTTTCAGATTCCATCCTACAGATGAGGAGATTATTATTCATTATCTTATCAAGAAGGTTATGGACAGGCGATTTGCAGCAAGAGCTATTGGAGAAGCTGATCTGAATAAGTGTGAACCCTGGGATTTACCGAGTAAGCTGTCTTTCTCTCTTTTTGCTTAATGAAAAGTTTTCTTCTCAAGCGAATTTTTTAGCTGGTTGTAAATGAAACAAGAATGCATCAAAAAAATGAAGTGGTGATTTGACATGAAATAGTTCCTTTTGTTTTGATTGCGAGGTAAACAACAAAAAATCGAAGCTTTGTTTTTTATGAACTTGACATCGGCTACATCTATAAATCTTTCATAGCTATTCCGTTTCGTTCGTCTTAACACGGAATAAGAAGCATATTATAAGCAATTCTTAGTTATCCATTGTATTTAATTTGTTCTTGCTCAAAGATCAGATAGGAAAAGAAAGCAAATAAATTGCATGATTTGACAGTAAGCACTATACATGACCATTTATATCATTTATTAAGTTTTCTTAAAAAGATTAACAAGTCACCAGCAAAAAAGGATTCCCAGAGTCGATTTTGCAGATATTTCAATATCGATAAAGTCTTAACCCTCGCAAATTAAATTCTATTAATTATTCAGAGAAGGCGAAGATGGGGGAAAAAGAATGGTTCTTTTTTTGCCAGAGAGATAGAAAATATCCAACAGGGATGCGAACAAATCGAGCAACAGAATCCGGATACTGGAAGGCAACTGGAAAGGATAAAGAAATATTCTACAAGCAGGGCAGGAACTGTCTCGTTGGGATGAAAAAGACCCTTGTTTTCTATAAAGGGAGAGCTCCTAAAGGAGAGAAATCCAATTGGGTTATGCATGAATATCGACTTGAAGGCAATTTCTCTTACAACTTTTCTAGGGCTGCAAAGGTACACATTCAAGAATTTATAATTAATTCACCTTCTCTTGCTCTAGTATTCAGTAACAATATTGGATACTACGAAAAAAAGATAAGCTAATCTTGTTTATTGTAACATATTGTTATTAATTTTACCTTGTTTTTTTGACAGGAGGAATGGGTTATTTGTAGAGTTTTCCACAAGAGCACAGGAGTGAGGAGATTTCCAGGTGCAGAACAACCAAGAATGGATTCTTTTAATGTGGATCATCTCCTGGATAGCCCTACACTCCCACCTTTAACAGACATTACTTCTGATCCCAGCGATAGACCTAGCTCAAGTTTTAAAACTGATCAGGAACCCGAATTCGAAGGGAGAATTTCATCATCAAGATTAATACAAATGCCACATGATAAGAAAGCCTTCCTTTTGCCTTCACAAAACTTGAATTGTTTCAACACTACTTATCCTGATCCAATTCCCTATTCTCACATTAGTGTTCCTGCTAACTCAATGTTTTCCCACCAAGATGGGATTGGCTCGACGTCAAGCTATCGCTCAATCTTACCCTTCAAAGGTTTTGAACAGGCCAACTTAAATCTTTTCATGCCACCAGATCAAAGGATGTTGGAACTCGAAAGGGAGTGCAAATCGGAGCATTTTTCGGCGAACAATTCCCTGATCAGTCATTCCCGAGATACTGGATTGAGTACTGATATTGCTACTGAGGGAGATATTGAAAGCAAGAAGCCATTTGAAGACCTTGATGGTCTTTCATTCAGTCCTAATATTTCAGATTTGGATTCATTGTGGAGCTACTGAGGATTGCATTAATATGCAGTCTGATTATTTATAGCCAATCTTAATTAATGCAATCCTCTTCTTCCAATTCAGTATTTAGTCCATGGAAGAACAGATTAACCGTGGTCGAAAATGCTTTGTACATAGTAATTTATCATTCTAGGGCATTCCGTGTATATTTTAAACTGTAGTTGCTAGGAAATCTCCTGATTGCTAACATTGTGGGCTGTATACATCGTATTTGCTTTATTTTTGGTGGTTTACTAGTTGTTTAGAATTTAATGTTATTCCTAGACGTACTGATTGATGGAATTTTTTTATGTACGAGTTGATCATTATCATCTTTTGAATCACGAATCGCTGAATTAACTAAAGAATAATGATGATTCAAGTTTAGCTATCATTTGTTCATCGGTAGGGAATCGTTTATTTGTTTGTGAGAATTTTTGGAGAGTTTTCTAAATCTTGTATCGTGTTATAGAAACATTGATTGGGCTTGAAGCTTTAACATAGTATCAGAGCTAATATTATGTCGCCTCTAATTAGACTATATGTTCTTCTTTTCGTGCATCTTTTTCGGTTTGTGCTCTTTAGAGTTTACCATGTTTAGTATGGAGCATCGCCTAGAATCAGTGGTCGGAGTGGAAATTTTTACTATGGGACACATTAAAAATGTTGAAGGCCAAAATATACAATATATTTTGTGTATATTTAAAAAAAAAAAAAAAATCCAATTTCTACATAGATTTAAAGAAAATCTCAAAATGCTGGGGAACGGTCTCTTGTTTGCAACTTTGCATATCGAATGTGTAATTATTCTACGGGGTGCCTGGGCCCACTGGCACCCCACCAATAGAGGGCCGCCATGTGCCAATTATGTAATCCATTAGGTAGAAAGTTAGGTACAAGTAGAATTTTTCTTATTCTTTTACAAAGTGTTGGATGCATTGAAGTTTGGTACAACCCATAACATGGTTGTTAACTACTTGTTTGATAGGACCTTTAAAAAATCAAATTAAATACGTTTAGATAATTTTTTGGAAGTACGTACTTTATTAGATTATCGTTTTCAATTGGAGCAGAAGCCTTCTTTCCTCTCGAAGGAAAGATTAATTAGATAATGAACTATTGATTCTAAGCTATCTATCATGAACGATTAATCAACAATTCGAAATATTTTTCTTGTGTAATCTTGATAAATCAGCGTTTTTATATAGATACAGAAGGATCTGTTTGATTGGGTTAACTGAATAACATTGAACACTAATAAGTAAAAAAACAAAAAAAAAGAGTTAAAATCTTGTCTAATTAATTACTTTGTTGTCAGAACCGTTGGAAAAATTAAAAAAACGTGAGATTCATTAAACAGCCCAAAAAAAATTGAATTGTAATAGTTAATGCCTAGAGAAACTCCATCAATCATTGGGGAAAAAGCTTATCCGTTGGAATATTCGCTTTCTTCCTTATGAATTCTGTAATTGGATCCGGCTTCCGCTTTCTTCTCCTAATATTCTGCATGAACGAGTTGACCTACCTTTTACAGAAACTTAAAATTTTCCCAGAAATCTAAAGTCGTGTCCATTTTAGCCAGCAAAAGTGACGTAAGTCACCTCTCACAGAGAGAGAGAGAGAGAGAGAGACGTTATAATTTGCTTGAGGCATTAGGTTTGCCATTTTCCATTCAAAGCTAAGCTTCTAATTGGTTTAAAGCTTGCACGTATGGTAACCTGTTTATTTAATGCTTCATCAAGCAGTGACACGGAAATAATATTCTGAATCAAGATTCCCATTTTTTCCTGCATGAAACCACGGAGATTGAAGTAAGATACACGCTAGATTTTGATGATGCATGCCTCTCTCTAATATATCCATTCATTCATTCATTCTTGGGAAAGCTACATTTCTGGTAATAAATTAAGGTCTATTCATATTCATATTTCGTGTTCCACAGGTTTAATTACTTTCACATCATTAGTCCTGTCCGTTTCACATTGTACAAACTTGGTCCAACATCTTATAATCTAGTTCCACGTTTGATATTTAACAAAAGCTTCTACGGTCTGTTTGGACAGCATTTTAATCTAAATCAAAGTCAAATAATCAATATCAATCACATCTTTCATGGATCCCACATCTTTTCAATCCCACATTTCAAAAACTTCTATCACAATTCACTTAAAATCTGATTTTAATCTACACCAAACACCCTCCTAATAAATTCTATGTATCAGTCCAATATAAATTCTCCCCTACAATTATTACTTAAATAACTAATTAATATTTATTGCGAAATTGTTGTGTAGTAGTATAACTCTTGCTAGCTAAATGTAAAGCTGAGGTGTTGAAAGTAGCTAGCCATTTAGATACAAGGTGGTTCGGCACGTGAAAGGCTCGACTTTAACCTGATACAAGTTATATCAGGGCCAGGCCTTAAAAATTTTAGATGCGTCAGGCTGAAGCAAAGACCGGCACATAAAATAAAGAATCTAAATGGTAGTGATTGTTTAAAACTCTAGCCATTGGTGGTGGATTCACCCCTCTTGCATACTCGGGAGAGAAAGCGACCCAATAAATTCAATGATTTGACGTGGCCTCTTGTACCATCTAGTGCTCCAAGGACTCAAAACAATTGCCTTCTAAGACGAAATGGATATTCCATTCCAAGGGATATAGTGCCCAAGCAAAATGGAAAAAAATTCTTATTCAAACTGAACTTCATGCCAATGTTTCGTACATATTAACATTTTCATTTTCATTCTTCTACTTATTTTCAACTACACATTCTTCAATAAAATAATATTTTTCATCACATCACTAATTTTCCTTCTTTTTCAAACATACATTCTCCATTAATCTACTATTCCAGAATACATTATTTCAAAGTAATGTGACTCAAGCACACCCTAAGAGTGAATCAAACTTGGAACGAATATTAATTTCTGATTGAAGAAGAAGAAAAACAAGAAGTATTTATATATTATAAATTCTTTTGTGCGAAAAGACAAAAGGAGAAGCCATATATATAACTTTAGATGTGACCATTAGTCCAAAGACTGGCGATTAGGGATGGACAAAACATTCGAACCGAATTGAATCGAAACGAACGGTTCTTCCTAAATTAAATACCCGAATGGGTATTTGAATCGAGAATTGACGGGTTTGACTCGATTGTAGATGAAAAATCAAATAAGAACCGACTTTTTCTAATTTTTTTTTAAAATTTATCTTAAATAAGTCAAATTATTTTACTTTTTCTAAATAGATTCGCTAACTAATTAATTTAGTCTAAACCCAAAATATGATTTTATTATTTCTAATTTCTAAAAATCCCAACTTAATCAAATTGACTTAAATTTTACTCAAATCTCTTATTCTACCGTAATGTCATTTCTGTCGTTCTATTATTGTGAACTCGACAACCTTCCACTTCCTGTGATTTTAAGAGTCAAATATATGAAAAATTCAATAAAAAGATATCACGAGATTTGTTTACGTTATTTTGTAAAAGTTAAAATTGAACAGTAATAGTCGAATTAATGTAGCGTCGATGTAAATATAAAAAAAATTAATTATCATACGAAACTCAGTAACCAAACTGAACCAAAACGATTCCATAGTTAAATTTGGATATGATGGTTCCATTTGCTAAATACCCAAAAATTCGGGTAAAGAGAATCGGACCAAACCGGACTATATCTGCCCCGCGGCAACAAAAAGTCACAACATTTGAATGGATAGGTGGAATTACAATGATGATAGGTGAAGAGATTTTCAATACAATCGAGATTTACTCAATCTCTTATCGAAAAAGATATGATTTGTTCCTTATAAATTAAGAAATATTCATCATTATCATATTAACTAATTAATTTGTTAGGAAATAAATATTTTCTCAACATAGTAAAGTTCTTCGTATTACTCAAAAGAATTCCGCGACCTCATTCAGTGAGAATCCCTTCTTGACTCCGTACGTCTATTGATTCCACTATTATTAATAAGGAATAATTCTTTCATATTAATATGGGACATAATCTCATGGATATAGTAAATCTCTATTATCCAAATCCCCCTCGTTATATCCTACTATTAACTATGATCGATTGAAACAAGCAATTTCCTCTCCAAGGAGTCCGCTTTTCTTGACTATGGAGCGACTTAGAAATCAAAGGAAATTGTGGGATTTTTAATTCCAACTCCGCAGGTTATCCGAAATGGATTCCAATTTTTTATCCTCATCTTCTACTCGTTGGTTGGAAATTTTAATGTCTTAAAGAATCAACAAGTTTTGTCAGTTTTAGGAATTCCCATTGCTATGAAGAAATCAAATTACGACCTCTGTTTTGTCTTCATGTTTTTTTGTTTTTTGTGTGTGCGAGTGTGCGCTTTTCTAGTAATCCCCGTTTCAGTAAAAAAGTTATTGTTAACGTGAGAGAATAACGACCCCTTGTTGTACGAGGCAGAAACGACAAGCGATTCCTGATATTTTGAGGAGTACGAGGTGGTGGTCAAGTTGGCAACGGAGTCAGTCACGTATTAACAATAAACTCTGCAAATCTGCATCAGGTTCGTCTTATAATACCAAAGTTGTGCTTCAAATGCAACAAATTTGACTTTCCCAAACTGGAAATTCTTTATTCGCGAAAATATGTTCATATTTTATATCTCCATTATAATGGCGTCCAGTTCGCTGCTAGGAATAGTATTTCAACTTGATCTTGTAGAGGAAAGAGTGCAGAAAATGTTAAAAGAGCAAAGAATATTAAACAAAATAAAAATAAGAAAACAAAATGTTTGAAGAGTATTTACATTTTTTTTAAGGATGACAACGATTCGATTCGGGATCGATTTGATCAAAATCATAACCGCACCACCAAATTTTTGATCATATCATAATCACGTAAGTTGGCTCGATTCATATCTCAGTTCAATTCGGTTAATAACCACGAAAATAAATTATTTTTTTATAAATCCAAATTCTAACCGTCAAATTGAAAAAAAAAATTATGAAGAAAAGTCAATAAAAACAAAAACACAATATTAAGACAATTTAGCAAACAATATCCCAAATAAAAATGCAAACAATATCCCAACTTCCAAATGCAAANAATAAATTATTTTTTTATAAATCCAAATTCTAACCGTCAAATTGAAAAAAAAAATTATGAAGAAAAGTCAATAAAAATAAAAACACAATACTAAGTCAATTTAACAAACAATATCTCAAATGAAAATGCAAATAATATCCCAACTTCCAAATGTAAAATTCGAATTTAATAAACAATATTATCAATATAGGTCAAGACTCTTACTAGTATAGGCCAATCTTCATTCTTTCCCACAACTCTTACTAGCATAGATCAAGAGTCAAGATTCAAAGTTGATTCCTATATAGTAAATAAGAATTGTAATTAGAATAATAATACAACCATACTACTTAATCAAGAATGGTCTTAACTGAGATTCAAACAAAAAATGTAGGATATTCATGTAGGATGATCATATTTGCAAATTCCTTCCTACCTTTCTCTTGATCAAAATTAAATGCCACAATTGCAATCATACCACTAGGTTCTTTAAATTGATTCAAAAACATCTGTTTTACATCCTTCTAACCTCGAAGGGTACATCTATCCAAATAAGCAAGTAAATAACTTCCCATTTTTTGACTTACCACCTAACTGTTTCTTGCATTGTTTACAAATTGCTTTTTCTATAGAGGTCAATTTTCTTTTTCTAATTTTCCGAGGTAGGTCCTCCTCATCACCTAAATCTATGAGTAGGATTTGCATTTATCTTACTTGAATTTTGTGAAGTACTCGGTGTACTTGATGCATCCTCTCGAATGTCGTAACGGTATCTCCAACTTCAACCGAAGCACTTTCAACTAAAGCGGGAGGAGTCGGAACAGAAGACGCTGACCCATAGCAAGACATCTGATTAC
>CAIGRO010022837.1:0-17008 GCA_903798355.1 Fraxinus baroniana
ACTATTCATTACCCTATATTTGAGCCTTCATTGCAGACAGTTTCACCAAACTCGGACCTGGACCAAAGCCAGCAGTGGCCTAGGGCCTCCGATCTTAAGGGGCCTAAAAAAAGAAGGCAAAATTAGACGTGCCACCCTTAAAAAATATGATATTTGATTAATACCCTAAGACTTATGAAAACTATAAATCGCGTATTAATTACGTCGGGCTAAAGAAAAACTGTAAAGAAAGCGGGACGGTGGCGGAATGCGCAGCGGTTTACTGTTGTTGTCCATGTGGGATGGCAAATCTACTAGTGCTCGCCATGTACAATCTTCCAGTAGGGCTATGCCGCAAGGCTTTGCGACTGAAGTGCTGTCGTAGGTTGATAAAGAATGGGTTGCTGTCGCCACTAAAGTGCGGTTGCGATGATAAGGAGCTTCAAATTCTCACCATGTCCGGCCCAGTGGCAATGGTGAATGCACTGGAATTGGACAATGAAGTTGCTGAATTAGAGGAAATGTGGGAGAAATTTTATGGTGCCGGTTTCTGGAGAAGTTAATCTCAAAGAAGTGAAATGTAAAACAGTAAATTAATCGTGCGAAAAAAAGAACTCAATAATTTTTTATTTTTTTTATTGCTGTAAATATGTTATCATTAATTTTTGATTTTTTTCTCCTCGCATTTGTATTTGCTGTGAAATTTGGTGCGATCTAATTTTCTAACCATTATGTCACTCAAAATGTTACTTTTTCAGTGTTCGTATAACAAATTTTCTTATTTTTTTGAGTTTTTGTCACCTTTTTTTTTGTCATTTTTCAAGTGTTTTTGTTACTTTTTTTGAATTGTCACTTTTTTATTGGTGTTTTGTCGGTCACTCACTTAAAGAAGCTTAGCGCTGGGAAAAGAAGTGGGATGGTGGTTGTATCACTTTTTATTATTATTATTATTACTATTATTATTATTATTGAACCGATTTCAATGTTTTAATTAGTGTTGTCTTTTTTTTTTTAATTTTTGTCATTTTCTTAAGCGTTTGAAATCTTTCGAATTTTGTCACTTTTTGAGTGTTTCACTTTTTTATTATCTGTCACTTTTTTTATTTGAATAATTTCTTTTAATATGTGCCACTTTTTTGAATTCATCACTTTTTTAAAAGTGTTTATCAATTTTTTTAGTCACCTTCTTGATTTCTATCACTTTTTTAGTGACAAACATAAAAGTGACATTGTATGTCATTTTTAATAAAAAAAAATGACACTTAACTTTAGAAAGTGATAGTTGATCACTTTTTCAGTGTCATTTTTTTTACTATGTCAATTTTCTTTTAAATAAAGAAAAAATGAGAATTGATTTTATACAGTATTTTGTTCTTCCAAAATATATTTCATATGATTTTTCAAAAGAAACTTAATTTTAAGGGTATTTTTGTAAGTTGTCTATAAAAAGAATCATGTTGGTTGATAGAGCAATCAATGACTCAAAGCAGATTGAGCAACATGTAAGCATCAAAAAATTACAACAAAAGTAAAGCAAAAAAAGGGGGATGAAAAGGAAGTGAAGAAAAAATATTTTTTTCCCCCATTTTCGAAAGCATAACTATTTGATTTATACAGATCTTGAAAGTTTCAACCAATAATGTATGGTTACTTGAAAGAAACTCCTATACTGCTCCAAAATGAGAAATTAAGAGTGTGTTTGATAGAGATTAAAATTGGATTAAAATTGAAAATATAGTCGTTATTGTTGACTTTTATTAGACGAGTGAGATCCATAACGGCTATTTTTTCAATTTTAATCGACTTTTTAGCTCTACCAAACATGCTCTAATACCTCACAACAATTCTTTTTTGTTCATTTATTAATTTCAAATGGAATATCATTTCATCATTTTCCCTCGTTATAGTAGCAAAAGTAATTGGACTGAGATAATCAATTAAATAAAAAGAGTGGAAATGAAATTTTACCTAATAAGGATGGAGAGTGAAAGAATAGCAAAAGTGTGTTTGGAGAAAGGTAAAGTGAATACTGCAGTTACTTTCTCACATAAAGAAGAAAGAAAAAGTTTTTAGGGGTAAAAGATAAATAACAAAATATTGCAATATCGATTTGTAATTTATTACATATATAGCAATTTAGTCTCTAAATTTTCATTACAATTTCATATGCTTGTAAAGAGATTTTGTTTAAGGGCCTCATATAATGTCTTTGTTTGATTTAACTAAAAATTAGATTTTTAATATATTTTTATAAATATTGATGAAATATGTGGTTAAAAAGTGAATAAAATTATGGATCCTATGAAATATATGGTTAAAAATTATTTTAAAACACCAAAAACGACAAATTTGTCGTTTTGAGTTTTCTTTGTAAATTTTTAACTTATTTTCAAAAACGAGTTTTCAAAAATAGGAAAGAGAACGTGTTTTCACTATTTTGAAAAATCGAAAACACAAAATGACTTGAAAATGGTAAAGAGAATCGGCCCTAAAAAATTGGTAACAAGGCTATGAGGATGAAGGACTCGCTAATTCTTTGACTATTATAGATTAATAATAAATTAAGAGAATCTTTCGAGTGACTTATGCTTAAATATAAGTATTATATTATGACTTATTTTTAATATAGATCTATCTCTATAAAATAAGTCAAAATAACCATATATTCACAGCTTAACTTTTAGCATAAGCCACCTCAAATATGCTCTAAATACAAAGAAACTTTAGTAGGAAAAGATGAGATCAAAAGGCAACCTCAAAATCGTAAATTACTTAGCCAACCTTCCAAAACAAATTTGCCTTAGTAGAAGACCTATCTTATTGACATAAATAATGGTATTTTCCAATTGTTACAAAGGTTTTGAAATATTATCAAATCAATCAATTCAAAATAGAGTGATGTTGAATATGCCCTAATACACAATTAATATGTTTTAAATTTGTTTCGTGCAAGCATAATCATATCGTGTGGGTGGTTGGTTCGCAAGTCATTTGAACTTGAAAGAGATCTCCATCTCAAATTATCACATATCTAGTGTGTATTATACCATGCATCTTGATATATACATTGTATTCTAGATTTAAGTATGATCCGGTCTTTTTGCCACACATATAATGTTATATTTTATCGAATATAGAACTTCTCTTCATCTGAATAGGTCTTTTATCGAATAACGATAAATTGAAAAAAATAGAAGATGAGACACATGTAACAGTGAGCAAGGCTACACATACATATACAGATGCCTAATAGGTACTCATAAGGGGGTGGGTGGGTAATTTTTTTTTACTTTTTTATTGTGCCGGACCCATCATCATGTGAGAGGGTATAAAATTACAGTAATTTTTTTGTCTTTACAAATGGAAATTTCCTGTAACAATAGACCAACATGCTAAGGCTTGAAGACGATTGACAGCACCTCGGTAGAGAAAAATATACACAAAAAGTCAAAAGGCTTTAAATTGATTGCAAAGGCAAGTGAGAACGTAATGTGAATCTTAAGGATGGTGTCTAAATAGAGTTGTACATGTAATAATGAGAAAATTACTTAAAACCCTTCTTTTCAAGATTACAATTCAAAAATAAGGAAATAAAGTTTACAATTCAACAATCAAGTGGTAAATATGATTTAATAATTATAATTAATAAAAACTTAATTAAACCTAACAGATTCACCCACGCACCCCCAATTTATTTCAAACCTTATCTTCATACTATCTCTACTTTTTCTCTATCTTCATCACCCCTCTCTACTCACCCACCCCTCCCCCCTCTACCATTCTTCTTTGCAGCCGGTAAAGGATATGGGAGCAGAGCCACATAATGGCGGCGGACATGTACGCTGGATTGGCGTTTTCCATGTCGTCTTCGCCTCATGCTCTACCTTTACCTTCCTTCTTCAACAACAACAAGAAGAAACGTGAAGATGATGGGTACGCAAAATTGTTCGATGATTTAGCCACAAGCGACTTGAGGCATTTGCTTCGTCTCGAATGAACGAATCCATAGTCGTCAGACTGGTAACCGAATTTCATAATCTCAAAATTCGATTCCGGCTCTCTCCTTTTTAGGCAATCTAAGATTCTGAAATTCCATCCATAATATTCCTTTTTTTTTTTGGTTGAACAATGGATGAATTACAAGACACGAGATTGGGAGAAGAAGAAATGAAAGAATCAATATTTTCTTATGTATTACGTAGCTAAATATTTATTGTATAAAAAGCCTATGGAAATTGTAGAAGAAAGGAGAAAATGTTAAAGGGAACGCCTATGAGCCAAAATTAGGATTAATTTTTTTGTTTTTTGTTCTTTTCCTTTTGATGAGCCAAATGACGAAAAAATCTGACTAAAATATGATTAATAACAGCTTATAAGTAGATATAAATTACGTAAGTTGGAAATTAGATTATGGGAACAATATAAATTATTTCATTAAAAAATTACTTCATGTAAAATGTAAGAAAAGAATTGAAAGCCGTAGTTTTGCCCAAGTAGTAATGGTGGTGATGTATTGGAGGTGATGGTCGTAATGACTGGTGGTGGATTGTGGTGCTTGTTCGTGGTGTAAGCGAATTTGTTTGTGATGACCATTTGTGATTAATTGTGATCGATTGTGACTGATTATAATTAATTATGTGCTAATTGTGACCGATTGTGACTCGTTGTAACCAATTTTGTATTAATTGTGACTGATCGTGTCTTGATCACATACCGAGTTACAATTAAAATTGACTTGATCACAGACAGTCACATTGAATACAAATTTGGTTACAATTAGTCACGTATGACACAGACAGTCACATTGAATACAAATTAGTCACAATTAATCACGTATGACACAGACAACACCTCCATAGAGAAAAATATACACAAAAAGTCAAAAGGCTTTAAACTGAATGCAAGGGCAAGTGTTCTCGTAAGTGAATCTTGAGGCTATGGTGTCTGAATAGAGTTGTACATGTAATAATCCTAGTAGGATTAAGATGGTAGGGTCCATGGGCCGACCCATAGCCTTGGATGCCGTGTCCTACTAGGTGTGTACTGGTAAACTAGTATCTTAACAGCAGAAGAACAGGCTTCTTTGGATAAAGATAAGGTCGAGGACAGACCAAAGTAGAAGTCCACTTGAAGTAGGAGAACGCCAATGGTCGAAAATACTCGGCCCTAACAAGGTCGGGATTAGAGTACGACGGGAAAGGGCAGTATGGTCCTCAGGGATTGGGTCCATGGGCGAGATGTTAACTGATCGGATGAAGGCCTCTTTCAAGTGAATGAGGTCTCTGTCCCGGACAAAGTGAAGGGTCGGGTTGACCAGTGTTTTTCCTTGATCACTAACATCTCTATACATCTTTGGATGCGAAAATAATCGTCTCATTCAGAGACACAAGTTCAGAACAGATTAGTAGTATATGATCAACCACCATAAACAGGCGTATCTCTAATTTGAGACCAAATTGTATCAAATTTGAAAACTCACAGCACAGAAATAGTTGTCAAACACGAGCTCTTTATAATCGTAAAATAGTATTCAACCTTATCATCTAAAATCTTAACTATAGATACCTTGTGCTCGAGTTTTCAACGGAGGAACAAAACAATAGATTCATAGAGAGAAACATATCCACATCAAAGAAGTCCATTACAAGGGCATGCAAAAATCAAAATTATGATACAAGTGTAAAAATCCATGCTTTTCTTCTTCAACTGAACTAGACTCCTATAATAAAATGAACTTCAAATGGCAAAACAGATACGACGAGTAAGTTTAAAACAACAGCAAACTAATTCAATAACAACATTCACTTGTACGCTCCCATCCCAACTCCGGTTTCGCCTCCATATGGTCTGGGGCTTCCATTCGCCCTGGAAAAACTAACATAATAGAACTCGGAGATTATGCAAGTGAAAAACACGAAAGCTGCTCCTGCTGCAAAGACTCCCTTCCTCACAGTCTCGCAAGAGGGAGGGTCCTCGAAAAACCTTGACCTGTACTTGGTGTGGTAAGCATTTCTCACTGAACCCGCCAGCAAGCAAACCTCAGCAATGAAGAATGTTACCCTGAGTGATAATTACCGACTTTAGAATTCTGAATTTTATTGTGCGTTAGAAAGAAGACTGTGTAGGTTGACAAAGGTAACATCAATAGTGTGAAGCAGAGAAAGTTTTGCAATTTTGCCAAATGGAAGGAAATATTATATACCAGCAGATTATGAAAAGAAGAAGTGCGCAAGCCCTTGAACCTCCTGGGTTTAGAGCCTTTCCACAGCAGAAGCATCTACTTGCAACCATTATGACTACTTGACTGGCCAAGAGGAACAAAAATGCACCGACACCAAATCCAGTTGCAATATCAGAGTCGTAAACACAATACTGGTAATTACCTTCGCCATCCTGCTTTGTTGTGCCCTATCAACAATCATATCATTCAAATACTATTATTAGGAAGAGTCAAAATTAGTACTACTAATATCAAGCTGAAGCTCTGCACTAACAACCATGAAATAGAGCCAAAGCCCCAAGTTTAGTTCAAGTAGTTAACTGCTTCAAAACAAATGGATTTCCTCTTGCATTGTGAATTCTATAGAATCTGCATCAAACAATGGAAATAAACTTACAGATGCATGCAAGCACCTACACAAGCTCACACTGGAATTTTTTTATTTTTTATTTTTTGCAATTTTGCATCCACTATCCATGATTCAATTTTATGGGGCCGTTCGTCATTTGGACTCTGGGCGTGTAAAGGTTTTCACATTGGTTTTCAGCTTAATTAAATGTGTGTAATGTGATTTGGAGTTACGCTGCCACTTGTTTGAAGTACTTCTTCCTTTTCTTGTCAGTGGATGTATGTCTTTGTCAGGGAAAATATGAAGTATTTTATCTGTTCTGGGTTTCGGCCATGCTCCTTTACTTTGTGCTTGGTGTTGGATCATGGCCGTGCCTCGTTTTACTTAAAAATCAAAAACCATACAAGCACAAGACTTTAGAATCCATATATCTTTCTTTACCCTGTCTTCCACATCCTTGACCATTGAATTGAGTAAAAAGTCGTAGTTAGAAAATTATGGAAACTTATCAACAGAGACTAGATGCTAGTCAGCCAAAAATCAATACATATAAGAGAATTAAAATGAGCATCAGAGGTCAATCTTCGTTCATTCAAGAGTAGATGTTCCTGTTAATATATTCCACACACTTGAACAAATTCGAGAGGAAAATATAAAACTCCAAAACTCATGTCGAAGAAATTCATTTATTAAGGAAGCTACTGGCTTTTTAAGAATCCCCAGACCATTTGAGCAATAAATCGAATACCTTCTGTGCAATTAATTTCTAAATAACCACAAGTTTAATCTTTCAATATATCCCATGTCATCGAACTAATAATTTCTTGAATCTACACAAGAAATTAAGAGAAATAATAATGAATTAAGAGAGTACTCACAGTGCTGCGTCTCTGCTCAGCAGCAACAGCCAAACCAAAAGCAATAAGATCAAGAATGAGGACAATAACGATCAATAGTTTGGAAGCCATTGAAGTTCAACTTCAGTTTGATACCTACTTCCCAGATCTAGATCTCTTCACTTCTCTCTCTGCTTAAAGATGCGTACTTCAGTAATCAAGAAGAGATTTATGACAGCTTATCATACTGTCACCGACAGTTCCGGGCCCCGCTACTCATCACCCAAAAAATATAAAAAATAATAATAATAGGGTTGACCAGGGAAGATAAGGTGAAATGATTACTTCATGGACTCAATTTGAACCAGATAGCTATTGAAAATTGAAAAAAATAAAAAAATTGCACCAAGCTTCGGTACCTGTTCGAGCCACATTATTTTCACAAAAGTGCATTTTTTTGTGATGAAGAATATTTGATTGAAAAAGAAGGAAAAATTATAAATGTAATACAAAAATATTATTTTATTAAAGAATGTGTAGTTAAAAATGAGTAGAATAATGAGAGTGAAAAAATAATGTGGCTCAAATAGGGGCTTAGGTTGATTCCATAATCTAGATGGAATGTTGACCAGCAAAGTTATCGAGTTTTTATTTTTATTTTTATTATTTTTTTAGGATAACAGGATAATAGAAAATTAAAATAATTGGAAGAAAGTTAATTTTTGGTACGATAAAAAATTAAGTGAAAATTACAAGGACTTCAAGATCTCAATTCATAATTAAGAGACGCAAGTTTTTATTTTAAAAAATTAGATGTAATTTGAAATTTAAATATTGATAATAATATTATAAAATTAAATTAATTAACATACCCATGCACTCACCTCACTCACAAATCCTACATTTATCTTTAATTGTCTCTCTATATCTCACATTTTCTCTCTCATCTTCCTCTCCATACTCCATATACTTTCAGTCAACATTCGTCGTCGAAAAGCGCCACCATCGAAGAGCACTGCTCTACCATCTTCGCTGTGAGCATTAAAGGAGTTTTGAAAAGGAAGAGAAATTAAATAATTATGGCACATCTTTTTCATCGATACACGTAGTGTATATATACAGATTTCAAGAGCATATAGAACTGTAATTGATTACGCATAAAAGGAAATGAGAATCCCTTGACTGGTGAGAATTCCTTCATCTCTTCTCTATTGAGAAAATCACATTAAGTGAAAATCCCTTGACTGGTGAGAATTCCTTCATCTTTTCTCTATTGCCTTATATTGTTATCATGGCCCCGCAAGATGGACGGCGATGAAGCAAGTCCAATCTAGGCCTTAAGTGAGTCAAATTGAGGGTGAGGAAGATGTTTTGTGAGAGCGTCGGCTAGTTGATCAGCAAAGGAGACATGTGACACTCATAGCAAACCATTTTGAACTTGTTCCCTGATCAAGTGATAGTCGAGAGCAACATGCTTCATGCGTGAGTAAAAGACTGGGTTGGAACAAAGAGTTGTTGCACCAACATTATCACAATAAACAACTGGTTGATGAGGAAGTTAGACGCTTAGTTCTGTGAGAAGAGAGCAAATCTAACGAATTTTTGTTGCAGTAGAAGCCACTGATCGATACTGAGCCTCAGTAGAAGAGCGAGCCACAGTTCGTTGCTTCTTAGAGCTCCAAGAAATAGGATTGTGACCCAGATAGACTATGTATGCACTGGTAGAGGTGAAATCATCCTTGTTACCTGCCCAATCAGCGTCTGAAAAAGCATGAAGTGCTAGCGGGGAGGTCCGACGAAGTGTGATACCATGATCTAAGATGCCATAGAGATACCGTAGTAAATGCTTGACCGTATTCCAGTGATCACTGGTTGGTTGGTGCATAAATTGAGAAAGTTTGTTCACAGTATAAGTGACATCCGGTCAAGTGAGGAAGAGATACTGGAGGCTACTGACAACCATTCGATACTCAGTCGAATCAGATAGTGGAGGTCCGGAATGTAAAGTGAGAACCGGACTGGTTGCTAGTGGTGTTGGAGTAGGCTTGGCTTCAGCCATGTGAGTTCTGGTAAGTAGATCAGCAATGTACTTGCGTTGACTGAGGAAGAGACCATCGTTGTGGGAGGTGACTTCCACCCCAAGGAAGTAGGTGAGAGGGCCAAGGTCTTTGAGAGAGAAACGTTGAGAAAGTTGTTGAATGAATGTCTGTGCAACTTCAACATTATTCCCAATTATAATGATATCATCGACATAAACTAGAAGAGAAATGATGTTGTCATGGTCATTGAAGATGAACAAAGAGGTGTCGGCAACGGAATTGATGACGCCAGAATGAAGAAGAAATTAGCGCAACTCATGATACCAGGCATGGGGTGCTTGTTTGATGCCATAGATAGCCTTGCGTAGCTTGCATACACGATGAGGATGATCAAGATCAATAAATCCTGGAGGCTGAGACATAAACACATCCTCAGTAAGTGTGCCCTGAAGGAATGAATTGTTGATATCAAGTTGTCTGAGTGACCAACCCTGGCTGACGGCAAGGTTGAGAACAAGACGAACAGTGGTAGGTTTAATCACTGGACTGAAGGTTTCAAAGTAGTCAATTCCAGGGCGTTGGTGAAAGCCTTTAGCAACCAATCGAGCTTTGTATCTGTCTATAGAGCCATTAGGTAAATATTTAGTGCGAAAGATCCACTTACAACCAACCAAGTTTTGAGTAGGGTGAGATGGAACTAGGTCCCATGTCCCATTATGTAGTAAAGCATCAAATTCTTCAGTCATAGCTTGTCGCTACTTAGGATCCTTGAGGGTATGGGTGACAGTAGAATTGATTGTTGGAGTTGGGCAGTGAGGTTAAGCTTTTGAATGGGTTTATATATGTTGTATTTGGAGCGAGTAACGACGACACGAGGTGAGGTTGAGAGGTTGGGTGTTGGATCTGACGTGGACACACAACTATGGTTGTCGAGATTTGGAGTAGGTGTGACATTATTTTGAGTGGCGTTTAGGGTTTGGTTTTGGGTAATAGTAGCATGCTGATTTGATGGGAGAGCAGAGCCGACATTGACGGATGGTGTGGCCACGATTGGTAGAGACAAAGAGCACCACTCAAAGATGGTAGATGAGGTGGTGCGAAGATGAGAAGTACGAGAAGTGGCAAATGGAAAAATTAACTCAACAAAGCGCACATGACGGGAAGTGTATAGACAAGCGGTAGATGTGTGAAGACATAGATAGGCACTTTGAGTAGGAGAATAGCCGAACACACAGGGAGAGGAACGTGCCTCAAGTTTGTGGGATGTGTATGGACAAAGCCAAGGATAATAAAGATATCCAAAGCTTTGAAGTTTGGAGTAGTTGGGCAATGTGCCAAAGAGTTTGAGATATGGTGACATGTGGTTTAATGTCGGTGTAGGGGACGATTGATAAGATAGACAGCAGTAGAAAAGGCAAAGGGCCAATATGATAAAGGCATGGATGCATGAGTAAGGAGTGAAAGCCCTGTTTCGACAATGTGACGATGACGACGTTCGGAATACCCATTGTGTTCAGGAGTGTGAGGTGGAGAAGTAAGATGTGAGACCCCGTTTATTGTTAAGAATGAAGAGAGAGCTTGATATTCCCCCCCCATTGTTAGAGTAGAGAGTTATGATTGGACGGTTAAAGAATTTCTCTACGAGGGCCTTAAAGCGTACAAAGGTATCATGCGTGTCAGATTTGCGTTTTAGGGGATAAATCCAGATATATTTTGTAAAATGGTTGACAAAAATGATGTAGTATTTAAAGTTATCAACGGAGTAAACTGGTGATGTCCATATATCAGTAAATATAACCACAAGAGGCGAAGAAGTAGAAAGAGTAGAGGTAGAAAATGGTAATTTATTGCTTTTATTGCATTAATACAAATTACAATTAAAATTGAAATTGGACGTACAAGAGACATCAAAATTGAAAGAAGACATAATATTTTTGAAAGATTGACGAAGATGGATGACCTAATCTATGGTGCCACTCGGACAAAGTGGTCTTAACATTGGAAAATGCGATTAAAGGTGACTAGTAGTTGAGAGTGGCCATTCGTACACACCATCCTTAGCCTGACCCTGCAAAAGGATTGCCCCCATGTGAAGATCCTTCACATGAAACGAAGAGGGTAAGAACTCAATGGAAGTGTTATTAGATGTGCAAAATTGAGAAATAGAAATAAGATTTCGTTTCACGTTAGGCACACATAAGACATTAGATAAAGTAAATGATGAAGATGGAGTGGTAAGAGAGGTGGAACCAATATGAGATATAAGCATTCCAGACCCATCACCAATCATGATTTCATCTTTGCCGTTATAAGGATTGTGAAGAGCAAGGTTGCGTAGGTCGGTGGTGACATGATGTGAGGCTCCACTGTCAAGTAGCCATGTCGTGTTGGGGGGAATGGTGCTTTCAACATTTGCTTGAGCTTGCCAAGGAGTTGGTGGTTGAATTTGCCAGGGAGCAGATGGTTGAGTTTGAGGTGAATTGTCGGGACAAGGATGTGGTTGTACATGTGGGAATTGCTGTAAAAAAAGAGGCCAACGTGAGACCACATGACCTTGAGTATTACATAATTGGCAGCGACCAAGGAATGGATGAGCGGGAGGCCGGTTGTTTCGAGTGTTAGTAGGAGAACTTCTTGTGACACCTTGAGTGGGTGTGGGCGTGGACCCAGGCAGCATAGGAGTGCGATTGGTATCAGATCATGGAGTGGAATGAACATTGGTAGGATGAGCAGATGTCGGTATGGGTGAGAGATTTGTCTTATTGCAGAGAGATAATTCTTTGTTGATGAGTTTTTCATGAAGTTCATCAAAAGAAATGGTGGAATCACGACCGTTGACAGCATCAATAATAGATTGATAATTTTCATCAAGTCCTTCAAGAACTTTTTCGATCAAATCTTCATTGTCAAAAGGCTTGCCAAGAGCAGCAAGTTCATCAGCTCTAGTTTTAATGGACTGTACGTAGTCTGTAATGGACATAGAGCCTTTGATGATGTTTTTAAGATGGTCTTCGAGTTGCTTGATATGGCCACGAGATGGTCGAGCATGGGTGTTGGCAAGTATATTCCAAGCTTCATAGGAGGTTTTAGATTGGGTGATGAGAGGTACAATAGAGGGTGAAAAGGTGCTAACCAGTGCTCCAAATAATAGTTTGTCTTGACGTAGCCATGTTTGGAAGGCAAGATTTGGGGAAACAATATTATTGGAAGTAATGGTGGGTGTAGGAGCAGGGTGGGACCCATTAATGAATTTTTGCAGATCATAGCCGATAAGAATGGCTTCTATTTGAGTTTTCCAAGAGAGATAGTTGGTTGGTATGAGCTTAATAGAGTTATGGATTGTGATCAAGGTTAGTGGCTTTGTGGGTTCCTGTGTATTGGTGATTTGGGTATTCTCGTTGTCTATAGGAATTAAGAAATGGAAGGCTTGCTGGAATAAAGAATAGTCTTGCTGGAATAAAAGATAGTCGCTGAAATTTTTTTTTTTTTTAAGAAGTAGACCAAAACTCTGATACCATAAAGGAGTTTTGAAAAGGAAGAGAAATTAAAGAATTATGACACATCTTTTTCATTGATACATGTAGTGTATATATACAGATTTCAAGAGCATATAGAACTGTAACTGATTACACACAAAAGGAAATGAGAAAATCACATTGAATGAGAATCCTTTGACTGGTGAGAATTCCTTCATCTCCTCTCTATTGAGAAAATCACATTGAGTGAAAATCCCTTGATTGGTGAGAATTCCTTCATCTCCTCTCTATTGACTTATATTGTTATCAAGCACCGCTGTTAAATCCATTTCTTGACTGCAAATCGCGCGTAGCAGGGGCACAGATCTTTGGAGCTCTACAGACCTCAAGAAAAATCGTTCCTTTGATGTGAGCGCCACCGATGGCTCTGCAAATCGTGGTTGACATAGATTGCGATGGTGATGGTATAGATCGTGGCTGCAGTTCAGTGGTGATGGTGGCAGCACCGCAGTTGCGATTTGGTAGATTTGTGGAGGTCGTTGCAGTGTGGTGGATGTGGTTGTGGTGTGGTGGATTTGTAAGGATCTTATGGTTAATTTGCTGTGTGATTTGTGGAGATCATGGTGGCCACGGTGCTTTTGGAATTTTTTAATGGGGTTGGTGGTTGCGATGTGGTGGAGATGAAGATAGAGAAGATGATGGTTGTGGTGATGACTGTGATGGAGATGGTGATGGCCGTGGTTGTGGATTGGTGGTGATTGCGGTAGCAGTGTTGGTGGTGGTCATGGCGGCAATGATGGTAGGTTTGAGGATTTTTTTGCTGGTGTTGGTGGTGTGGTGGTTTATGGTGGTTGTGCTCGTTACGGTGGTGGTAGCATTGACGATAATGGATTTGAGGAGATGGTGGAGGTGGTGATTGATATAAGCAGCAATTGTGGTGGTATTTGGGAGTGGTGTTGGCCCTCATTGTTGTTGCAGTGGTGTTGTGGGTGGTGTTACTGGAGGTAGTGGTGATGGTAAAAAAATGTTTTGTTGATTGTGACAAATAAATTGGTTGGTGTGTGACCAATAAATAATACATGACCAATGAAAATAGATAAATTGTGACCAATAAATAATCCGTTACCTAAAAATTTGTTGAGTTGTGACCAATAATTTGATAACGTGTGACCTAAAAATAATTTGTGACCAATTAGTTTGATATTTTGTGACCATAAAATAAGTTTGACTCATAAATTTTTTGATTTGTAATCAATTAATTTATTTAGAGGGTGTTTGGTATGGATTAAAAAAAAATATTTAGTAGATTGTGATAGAAGTTTTTGAAATGTGTGGTTGAAAAGATACACATAAAAGATGTGGTTGATATTGTTTGTTTAACTTTGATTTAGATTAAAATTAGATTATAATCCGACCCAAACAAGTCCTTAATTTGTGACTAAGAAATAAATTGTGACCTATAAAAAATTTTGTTTGTGACTGCGACGTCTGTAATTATGACTAATATATAATTGTGACTCTAGTATATTTAATTTATAAAATATTTTTTAAATTAATTATTTAATAAATAAAATTTAAATTAATATCTGTTTTTGAAAAAGTAAACCGTATTTCTAGATTTGAAATATGTCATACTTAATATCTTATTAATGAGATTTTCCCAAAAATCAAACATTCTTTACTAACTGTCCCGAATAAAAAGTATTAAAAATCGAATTAGGCTGTAGAAGACCATATTTGGCCCAAGCTATGTTCGAGACCAAACCAATGGGTTGGCCCATTTTTACTTTAATATTGTACATTACCAATAGAGGAAATTACACTTACACCTAGTTTTAAAATACAATTTTCATAAATCAAGTATCAAGTTTCACTATATAAAAATCAGGTATTCATTTAATTATTATAAATTAATATTTTATTAATAATAATATTACAAACCCTAATCAATCTCTCTTTCTATTCACTCTCTCGTGTTGGTGCAACACTACTGTGAGCAAGCATAGCAATCGGTACCTCAACGACAAGCACCGCATGAAACAGTGCTAAGATTTGGCACCACAACGATGGCATCGCAACAACGATTGTCTATTGCACGGCAATCAGCGGAGCAACAAGGTAGCGATGCTCAAATCTAATGTTACAAAAACGAGCACTACACTATAGCAACGATCACAGCATCGTTGTATGGTTCTTGGATTCCTGCAACAATGACACGTGCTGTGATTTTTGGGGGTGGTTTCTTCCTATTTTGATCCACTGTTTAGCCGGTGTTTTGGGAGTGATTTTTATTAGTTATTGATGGTGTTTTGCAAATGGGGGTGCAGGTGGTGGCGGCGGCAATGGTGGTTGTGATGGTGAAGTGGTCCTGGCGATTGTAGTTCACAAATGGTGAGAGTAGCTTGACATTCTATTGGTGGTATGGTGGACCGATTTTTTAGTGGTGTTTGGGTGGTGGTGGTGGTGAAAACGTTGGCTGCGATGTTTGAAACAGTGATTTTGTTGCTGGAAATTGGTTGTGATGGTGGTGTTAGTGTTGGCCACGAAGGTGCGTTTATGTGGTGTTGGTATTGGCGGCGATTGTGCATTTCTGTGGTGTTGGTGGAGTTAGTGTTGGTGACGGAGACGATAGTGGTGTTGTGTTGGTGGTGGTCATAGATGATCTGTTGATTGTGACCAATGAATTGGTTGGTGTGTGACCAATGAAGAATAAATTGTGATCAATAAATACTGTGTGGCCTACAAATTTATTAATTTGTGATCAATAAAAGTAATTTGTGACCTATAATTTAATATTTTGTGACTATAAAATAAGTTGTGTGACTTATAAATTTTGTGATTTGTGACCAATGAACAAATTGTGACTTTTAAATTTTTAATTTGTGACCAATGAACGAACTGTAATCTATAAATTTTTTGAATTGTGACATTAAATTTTTTGAATTGTGATCAAATTGCATAGTTCTGTGACCTTTTTATATTTATTAATAAAATATATAATTAATTCATTAATAAAATTTAATGAAAACCTGATTTTTGAAATTTAAAACTTCTATCCTTAATTTTGAAATGGTGATACTTATAAACATGATTTATGTATTGTTCCCTTACTAATAATTGGTAACCCAATTCACATATCTCAAGAAAAAATGCGGTCATAACAACTCAAATAAACGAATACTTTTTAGGCGGATGAGGTAGTAGAAACTAGAAAGCTTATAAATTTGTCTTATAAATAAAGAATCGTTTTATGTTATTATTGTAAGAGAGAGAGATGAGTCAGAAAAGATATGGTATAAAATATTGATCTCTTGTAAACTTCTTTTTATCATAGTAAATTATTGCAACGATGTAGTCTCACATTAAAACGAGTATCTATAAATTTTGTGTGTTCTTTTATCTATTTTCTTTCTACAAATTATTACTCTTGGTGGTAGAACTAGGGTTTACTAATTCTCAATACCCCATAGGTAATGCAATGCTTTTAAGTCCCCATTGGACAAACACTACACTTTAGACTATTAAAAAGGTAAAGGTTGTTTCACATGCGTCGTTTATCATGGGGAAAAACAAAAAAAAAATATCTATACCACTAACCAATATAGGTATAAAATATTCACCACGATAGATTCTCAATTATGGAGTTAGGAAAAGCTCTTTGTACAACTTTTTACAGCCCCCTCTACTTTAAGAGGCCCACTGGCCCTTAAGTAGAGGGGACTGTAAATTTACAGCCCCCTAAAAGTTGTAGCTAAAGCACAGCTCTACAGAGTTAGCATGTCTTGGCTACCTTGCTTAGCCTACGAGCCCGTACAATTGTTTTCCAACCATTTTGATTAATGTAGTTTCTTTTCCTTCTAAAATTTCGCGAGTTGATCAACATGGATCTTAAGCTTCTATGGATTTACTTACAATTGGGCTCGTACCAGCATGATCAATATTTAATATGTGCGAGATGTTTCAACACATTTTGACACCCCTATATTTTAATTTGAATTATTCTTGTTGTATATAATTTTTTACCCAATTGGTTACCGAATTGACAAGTGGCGGCCTCCTATTGGGGGCGCTGGGACAACTGGGCTTAGAGGTGGCAATCGGGCCGAGTA
>CAIGRO010022844.1:0-13328 GCA_903798355.1 Fraxinus baroniana
TATATTTTTTTTTTTTTTTTTGTCTTTCATTTTAACTAGTTTTTCTCTAGCCAAACCCACTCTCTAATTGAGATGTTAATTTAAAGAGTATTTTGGAGCATGATTTTAAATGTTGACTCTTTAAAATAGAGAGTATTTCATGTTTAAAGAATTTCTTGAAAATACTCTAAAAAGATTGAAGATACCTATGTATACACTCAATAAACTTGTCCGCTCGAAATAAATATGAGTTTTTTTTTTTTCTTCTTTTCATTTTCTAAGGGCATCCTGAGGACTAATGTTAAAATAAATGCACAAAAGAAAGTAGGGAGTTGAGAATAACAAGTGTGAGTGATAGGAAGGTTGGAGTCATCACTAATAATGACATCATCAGTCCCATCCCAGGTTAGACGCGTGTGAGAGGTGTGGCGTGGGAGTGAATTGGCGACGGATGCAGGCACTTTTGGTTAGGAGAACAAAATCAAACTTTTAAATCAAATAAGTTGATAAAGAAAAAATATAATTTCTTCTTAGTCATAATAAAAAATGATAAACCTTGAGATGCGAATACAAACATAGTATAAGAAGTATCAACTTTGTCCATTTAAAAAAAAAACAAAAAAAACAAAAAAACAATTCACCAGTTTAAAATATTAAAATTATTCGACTCCTTTTTTGCTGTTCACCTCTCGTTTTTCTTTATAAATTTTGAAATCAATGAAAGTGAATTATTATATAAGGGTCCGTTTGATTGTAAGGGTGGAAAGAAAAATTTTACAGGGAAAATATTTTTCAAGAAATTGTTTTACTGATAATTGTAATTAAAGTGTGTCTGATTGATATAATTTTCTACTCGAAAATTTTTAAGATTTTAGATCTTTTTGTTCACGTTTGGCTTTATTTTACATGAAAATTGTCCATTAAAATGTTTTTTTTTTTTTACAATTGGTTATGAAATTGCGAAAAAGTAAAAAAAAAAAAAAAGCTCGAAAACAAAAATTTTTTTTTTTATCAAAGTTTAGTTGCGTTTGGCTTCGTTTTACATGAAAATGTTCATTAACGTGATTTATTTATTTATTTATTTTTTTTACAATTGGTTATGAAATCTGTTAACATTGCCAAAAAAGTATTAAAAAAAAAAAATTATGGCAGAACCTGGAAAAGGTTTTTCCCACCAAATTGGTGGGAAAGCCTTTTCCACTATTTCAAGGAAAAAGGCGCGCGGGTGGGGAGAGGGGAGGGGGAAATTTTTTTCTTGGCCAAATTTGTCCAATCAAACACTTGTTTTGCATGGAAATGGAATTATTTTTCCAAGTTCCATGAAAAATAAGTGTTATCAAACATGGCCTAAAGTGGCAAAGGAATACCGTGATTACAAATGAAAAGAAACAAAGCATTAAAATGAGGAAGTACTACTTCCCTTACAGTAGAATTAAAGAAGAACGGTGAAAAATTAATTATTACTTTCCTTACAAAATATCATCGACTATGGAAAACGAAAATTAGGCAAGTTACACTTATCCAAGCGGATGTAACCAATAGTATAAATAGGGAAATTGGAGATAGATTCTAAGTAGCTTGAATTGCCTTGAGCTGCAAATCGCGCTAATGAATCTGTCGCCTGGTTAGCTTCTCTATAAATATGTGTTACCTCAATAGACATAACACGAGAAAAATCCAAAATATCCTCCAAATAAGACGAATAGACCAAGAGATGTTAACTTGATGATTAAACCAATGTACCACTACATTAGCATCTGTTTCTATTAAAATTCTATCTATGCCAAGTACATAACAAATTTGAAGGCCTATTTGCAGTGCAGATACCATTGCAGATCGCCAAGAAATATTCGTAGAAACTCTAATCCCAAATAATTTTCCAAAATATTGCTATGCTTGAAGAGCAATATAATTGGTTGCGAAGACATGATCAATTGTTTCTTCATGCCCCTGAGGACAACATTGACACTTGGAGGCAATAGGAATCCTACAACGCCAGATCACTTCATCAACTGGAATTACATTATTCCAAAGGTGCCAACGAAAAATAGAAATTTTTAATGGTATGGTGGGATTCCAAATGATCCTATAGGGAAGAGTGGAGGATCTAGTAGGTCTAATAAAATGAGGAGGCAACACATAAATACCAAGATTGGGGCACACAACAGATGGTCCAATCACGTGTAAATGGGTTAAAGCCTTTAATGGGCCATCACTTACATTAGACCATGAGCAACTGATTCGAAGAAGAGGAAATTACATAATATCAGTTATTTCAACTTGTGTTATGGTTGTGGTGGTGGTAATGGTGGAGGAGGAGGAGGAGGGGGCGACGATAGTGGTGGCGGTGTTGTCATTGACGGGGTGGAGATGGTGGCGGGTTTGTTGGTACTGTTGTGGCGACGGCTACGTGGCGAGGGTGATCGAAAGTGGCCATAGTGGTAGCGGCGGTGTCTGTGACCAAATGTGTGCTAATCTGTGACCAATTACTGAACTGTGACCTAAAAAATTAATAATATGGGACTCAAAAAAATTTGTGACCAATTAATTTAGAAATATGTGACCTCAAAATAATCTATGACTAACAAATTTTTTAATCCGTGACAAAAAAATTTGACGGTACGTGATCAATAAATAAATCTGTAACTTATAATTATGAATATGTGAATATTAATCACAAAATGTGACTTTATTATCTTTATTTAATAATAATAAAAAAAACCTGATTTTTGAATTTAGAAACCTAAACACCTTACATTTGATTTTTTCCCATCGAAGAATTATCACTTGAAATGACCCGTTAAAGTTTTGGGTCTAGCTTTTGGTTTGGGTTTCATTTTGTGGTATTGATTCCATCCTTGTCCGGAGCCTATGAATATAATTCAAACGTTAAAACATTGCCGCCCTGAGATTTATTGGGTATCAACAAAAAAAACCCAAGATTTACAGTTTATGAGCTTCTCATGAAGTTGGCCGAATATGATAGGAGTAACGAACATGAACAACAGAGGTAATGCCCTCGTACTTAGAAATTAATCCCTCAAGGACTTTGACGGCTAGATCTCCAGCATTCAGGGATGCTCATAAGAGCCAATTTGTCCTCGTGACACCTGAGAGTTTGCATATGTTTAGTCATTACAACAAACATGTGGATCCTAAGGGCTAAGGGTGCTCCTCCTTCCATAGTATTCTGGTAACATAAGGTGGAGTTGGGTGACTAATCAGAACAATTAGAAGCTCGGTAACCAAATAGAAACATGGGTTAAAGTTCCACCATTTGGGTTATAACCGGTTATTAGTTGTCGTATTCTTGATAGAAATAGCAGAATTATGCAGAACTTTAACTTCTATTATATTTACAAATTAATCACAGATACCTCTGTCTCATGCTGCAAATTTAATTGGTGTTCTGTTCTGAAAATAAAACAGTACTATCAACTATTGCCAAACTCTTATGATCTTCAGTTTTATTAACCACTAGTTCTTGCTCATGGCCACTGAGTCTCTGTGCCTTCTCAGCTTCTTCACACCAGTTGATTTTCGCAACAAACACCAGCAACAGAATCAAGCAAGAAACCATACCTGCCAAGAACCCCATCAACAATCCCCCCAACCCGAGAAGGATTTTGAAGGCTAAAATCACTCCTAAAGGCAGAGCCAGCATATAAAACCCGCAGAGATTAGCGTACATGGCCAACCACGGTCGGGCTGTTCCACGCACTATTCCTCCACAAACGGCTAAGGGAAAATTAACGACTTCTACTATAGCCATTAGCAGCATTGTCTTCTTTACAGTTTTTATGATCCCCTTATCATGGCTAAATAGTCGTCCCCAGCCACCTCTGGCTGCCACCGTTGTTGAGCCACCAATAAAGCCGCACACTATGCTAATGCATAGAGAGATGGATGCTGACCGATAGGCCAATCCAGCATGGTTTGCACCTATTGAAGACAAAATTTATGTTAGGCGAACTCAAGTCCTGATGCTACTGATTTATAAAATTTGTGCACGTCAGGTCATGAATGGTAAAAAAGAATGTGCCGAGCGTGTGTATTAGAAGACAATATTCAAATAATTAAACTTTATTGTCTCTAATGCCTTGAGTTTTTCGAGGACGTGGTTCAACTGTACCTAGCTCATTTGACACTCGAATTGATGCACAAGTTGCTAGAGAAAGCATCACAGAGTACAGCAAGTAGTCGAAATTCAACACAATTGCCAGCACTCCTACTGCTTGTTTCGCATTCTGCAGGCGCCCAGTTAGCAGGACTAATATCTCGATACACCACCACTCGAGACAGGTTGTTAGGCAACATGACGCTGATAACTTGAGCAACCTCGTCCAGTCGTTAATCCCATGCTCCCACCAGCCCCCGTCCTTCCATTTCCCGCCCTTTCTACGCTCTGCTACCAACACGTACAAAACTAGCAATATCACAATTAAAAGGTCAGTTATCCACACTGCCATCGAAACTCCCTCGAGGCCTTTTGCCTTTGAAAGTAACACGTTAAGCGGTACGTGCAATGCTACTGCCATTGCTGAGCTCAGCATGATTGGTACTGTTATGTTCTGTGTACTCAAATAGGCCTTTAGAGGACATAATAATGCAGTTATAACCAAATTAGGGAGGAGATAAATCAGATAATTCTTAGCAGTAATCGAAATATCTTCTTGTTGGCCAAAGTGAATAAGTATTTTATCAACATTTAGCCACAAGAAAGCAATTGGAATTGATGCTGCCAGTAATAAAGAAGTAGTCATAACAAGTGTCTTGTGAAGGAGCTTAAAATTCTTAGCACCAAAGGCCTGCCCACATATAGGTTCCATTGCACCACAGAGCCCATTCAATACAGAAAAACCTGTCACATTAGCAAAGGTGAAACCGAGGGTCCCACCGGCCAGTGAAAGCTCGCCAAGCCGTCCCAGAAATGCGGTGGTGATCGCTATTTTGGCGAACCACGTGAAATTCATTGCCACCAACGGAATCGACATTCGCCATTGCAATTTAAGCTCTGACAGTGTTGAGTGAAAGGTGTTTTTAGGCCATTTTGGGGATAGATCAAGCATTGGAGGATTTTGTTCTACTTCTACCATTTTTTCACTGAAATATTGGGCACGAAATATTAGTGGGATTGTGTCTAATATAGAAATTTTGTTACTCGAAGTGGGAATTGGGTCATCAATTAATCATATCACTGATAAGAACAATAATGGAGGTTGAGTGCATGGGTTCCGTGAAGGTTTTTGTTTATAAAATTATGAAAAAATTTCATGGCTTTTGTAACGGCCAATAAAGGAAGAGAAAAGACTTGTTGGGGAAAGTATGTAGTGCGTGATGAGAATGCACAAGGGACAAACTATGAAATGTAAGAAAGATGCTCATGGGAATAAAATTGCTTATCTTTAGAAATCTCTAATGGAATTCTAACTCCCAAAGGCACATTTCCGTTGTTGAAATGAATGTCACGACTCTAATTGCATCCTCAATACTTGAGCGAGTCGACACTTTTTTGAATACGAGTCTTGCAAGCAAAAGATTCGATGATAACTACTTATAATTGAATATTGATTTTTCTCGGGTTAAGTGGTGTGCTCTCATGCTGTGTACATACACTAAAGATTGCTTGATACAATTGAATTAATACCTAAAGACGAGTAAGAAAATTATCGACTGCTGTATTCAGTTCAATCCGACGGAGCCATGATTGTGTAATTTGGTTCTACGATTCACATGTTGATATCTACATACACTAAAGATGTCGATACAATTGAATTAATAGCGAAAGACGAGTAAGAAAATTATCTATTCGGTTCAATCCGACGGAGCCGTGTTGTAGTAGTGTAATTTGGTTCAATGATTCACAAGTTGATATCTACATTAATGGTGGCCATATCTTAAATAGTTAATTTGGGATGAGAGCTACATATCAGTTCCAAGATTTAAAGATATCAAAATTAATGGTACATATCCAGCCCAAAAAGGAACTCAAAACGATATTAATAAAGGCATTCTAATTGGTATCAACTTATATAATTATTTTGTAAATATAAACATCTTAAGGTGGGACACATGAAAGAGCTCCTGAATAAGAAACCACATAGGTTCAGAAAGGTAAAATAGAAATTGGAATATCTCATCGTAAAAGGAGAATGCAATAATGTAAGCTGTCCAAATGGCTCGAGGGTCTATCTTTTTTTCTTTTATTACCATTTCATATATTTTTTCATATTAATTATTTCATGGTAGAAAATTCACAAAGTGAATTAGAATTCAATGGTTTAGCTTTCGTACATGACGAATTTACCTAGTTCGTTGAATAAAAAATGTCGTACATTCGAAAAATATAAGAATAGGATGTGATCACCCGTAAAGTTTTTGATTCACCACGTCTAGCTCTTTGTTGAAGTAATCAAGAATTGAAAAAAATAAAAAACATACTGTTAGTTTGCCTATTTGTTCTCGAAAAGTATGATCACATATTGTGAACATTTTTTTAGTTAAAATCATACGAGTCAAGATGAAAGTCTCGTGCCTAGATTTGAACATGATTAAGGAGTTTGAACCATGACCATTTATGATGTTGTCTCAATACCTACTAAAGCATGCACAAATTTCTTTTTCTTTGTGTTTTCATTTTTGGGACTTCTTTTGAATTTACTTTTACTTTTTATTTCATTGCAAGTTATATTGGAAAAAGATAGTTATGGATCCACAATCATTCACTGGTCATTTTGAATGCCACTTGCAATTGTTCCCCATTTTATAAAGCATATGGACATCCTCTATGGACTGTTGTCTATTTTATGATTCTTCCATCATCGATAATATCTATTTATTCAGGGTTAAATCTATCGATAACCACTCAACTCTACGCTTGATGTCACTACTGTTATCTAATTTGATTTTATTTCACAATAACTGTTTAACTTTATATTTAGTATCACTATGACCACCAAATTTGATTTTCTTTTATCATGACTATCTAATTTCATATAATATTTCATCATGATCACCCAATTTAAATATAACATTTCATCATGGTCACTTAACTACTTTTCACAACTTTCGTTAATTTTAAAATGGGTAAAATGGTAACTTGCATTATATATAAAAAATAAATACTTATTTTCTTTTTATTAAAAAATGTTACTTAAAATATAAAATAAAATAAAAAATCATTTAAAAACTTTTTAAAAATAAAATGAAAACTTATTTTTTATTTTTTTAAAAAATAGTTACTTAGAAAAATAAAATTAAAAAAAAAGTTATTTAAAGAAGGTCCTTAATAAAATAAAAAGCTTATTTAAAAAATGTTTTTAAAATAAATAAAAACTTATTTTTTAAAAAAACTTATTTTTGTTTTTTTAAATTTATTATATATAGATATATAATACAAAATTATCGTTTTACCCATTTTAAAATTAATGAAAATGGTGGAAAGAAATTTGGTGGCCTTGGTGATATGGTATATAAAATTAAGTGGATATGATGAATTGTTATATGAAATCGAGTAGCCTAGTAAAATAAAATCAAATTAGGTGGTTATGATAAAACAAATCAAATTGAGTGATCATTGTGACATTAAATATAAAATTGGGTGATCATTGATGGATTTAAACCATTTGTTCACCGTTGACGCTTGTGTTTGTGTATATTTGTTTATGAATTTCCTTGATATTGTGGTTGTGACTAACGAAACCAATTAATTTTTTTTTTCAACGCACAGTTGATTAAAACTTTGACTGCTGACTCTACCCTATTTTATGACCGCAAAGATAGAAATTATGATCGCATTGTTGAGTCTTGAAATTTTAATTTAAAAGATCAATCTCGTTAAAAGAAGTAACGCAGATCATTATATATTGATTATTATTATTATTTTTTAAACGATGCTTAATTATTATTATAATAATAATCTTGCAAGATGATAACTTGTTTGAGAATAACAATATCAACATCTAAATGGTTGTTTGAGTTTTAGATGAAATTGCCCAAAGAATTTCGTTTAGTGACATTACAAAGGTTGGTTTGAGCACTTAGGGCCATTGGGAGGGGGCTTTCTACTACTAGATTTTCTCATTTGAGGTTTTTGGCCTTTGTTGTCAGTTTTAGAGTTTTATCTTAAAAGATTAAGCTTGTTAAGAGGAATAAGAAAGTATGATTTTTATCCTTAATATGTCTTCGCTAGATGTTGATGCGTCTGAAATATTAAGTTTAAAGTATAAGTAATTGTTTGAGCTTTATACGAATCAAATTGTTCATTTTGGTTTTTTCACTTTTGATACATATCGATTTTCTCAGTTCTAATTTTAAAGGTCAACCTCATCACGAAATGTAACACAAATCCTTACATAGTCATTATTGTTTAATATTTTTTTGGAATTGACCTTAATATCCAAAACCAATTAATAAAAGCTCAATTTCTTCGAATCTAATGATTCAAAAATCAAAACTTAATTATTCTCACTTCTACTTGCTAATCCTTATCATTTGGACAGTGGATTTATAATTAATGATTTACAAATCAAATGGTCAAAAGGTTCCACTAATTCTCTGTCTGAAGCTAATTTGTGGGGATAAGGGGAAGATTTAATGAGTAGGAATAACATTAAGGCAAAGTTATCTCGAAAGTGGATGCTAAATCGAACTTCTTCTAAAGTGATAAAGAATATATGGTAAACTTTCCCAAGGATTTTCAAGAATAAATTAGGTTAAATGTGAGTTCTGCGAGAAATTCCATGGAGATACCTAGTCTTGCTTTTTATCCCAATTGAAAAGCAAAACAATATTTGAGAATGTTAGGCGAACGAATACCTTGGAAAATGATTCGGTCAATTGGATCTTAAATCATAGGTGACTTCATTGCTTGCAAAACATTTATAAGTAAAAATGAGATGGATAATTAATACGGGGTCCATGATGTATAGAATGTTAGGCGATATAAATACCTAAAAAATTATTGGTAACGGTTCATTTTGACCTTCAATTCTAAGTGACTTCATCACTCATAAAAAATGATGTGTATAATTAATATGGGGTTCAGACAGGTGACATAAATACCTCAGTAAATGATTTTCAACTCTTATTTTCGACAATAAACTTTAAGTGACTTAGGTTGGAAATGGTTAGATGTAGCAAAATTTTGAGGGGATCCACTTCTTATTTGTGGAAGATTAAAGTAAATTCGTATTTATTTTTCGTGAGAACATTAATATAGTATATTGACTTACTTAAAATGATGCTCGGATGAATGAGAAATTAAGTTCCAAATATACCAATTGAAGTTGGGAAGTATTGGAAGGGAAAGCTAAAAAAAATTTGTCCCAAAAAGGATAAGGCATATGCTTGCTTATATTTGGCGATAATGTATGAAGGTGTAAGTTTATGTGGCATAGAGACACTCTTGTGTGCGCGCACAGAGGGTGCAAATTATTGATCGAATTATCACCTCTTCCATTTACAATATATAGAGAAAGGCCCCTTTGATTCATGCAGACCAGCCCATTGAGCCCATCAGAGAAACCATACAAACTGTTAAAAGTCTAGGCCCAAAATAGAGCCATATTTAAATTGGGCTAGAAGATATCATATTCAGACTACAAGCTTGAAGTGGACTGGTCCAAAGACTTTTCATTCATAGATCGACCACACTATGTAGCACGTACACCAAACGATTACTCAATACTAACTCTCTTGTCAAGAAAACACACTTTATTTATTTTTTTGAGTTAGATGATCCTTGGCTAAATTCTGATGCATACTAAAATTTGGCGGACAAATTCATGGAACAATTTCAACACCCAAAATTGGAGGATCCCATGGCTAGTTAAAGATAACATTGCTGGGCAAGAGGATTTGATTGGAGGTGTTACTACATGATTTCACGGGGCACATGAAAGTTTCATGTGGACGCAAGGTTAGGGAGAAAGAAATCTAGTGGCACCATAATGATGTTACTACAAAATGGAACCAAACTAGGCTTTGTAAGAGTCCCCTCGCAAACGCATTTTCTCAAAAAATGGCCACCAAAGGCTAAAGTCTTGCTTGGTCTGTTTTCTATTTAAGTCATAAGAAAAGATTGTACTCAATAGCTTTAATATTGAATGAAAAACGACATGACGTTAGAAGTTGTCCAAATTATTCTATCGTATTATAGACATTTCAAATTCAAAATCAATGAGTTATTGATTAAGGTGTTTTATCTCTATTTCTATTGTATCACATTCCAAGATCGCAAGATTTGATTTAATACCCTTCCATAATTCAACATGTAAATCTGAGATGATATTTAAATGTGACCTCTAATGAAAATGGTCTCACCCCACGTGTTAGTAGGTAACATAGAACTAGAGTTTCATCCAACTCTAATGACAAAACCCTTGTGTGTGTGACCAACCTATTGCATTAGTAACGTGGTTATTTCGTCAAAGGAAGATGCTATGTGATAATGATTTATATAGTCAACACGTGGCGGCCCCCTATTGGGGGGCGCCTGTAGGCTCAGACGCCCTCCCAATAGGGGGTCGCCACGTGTTAACTATGTAAATCATTATGTAATTTATTTGGTACATATAGATTAATTCTTCGTGAAAATAGACAAAATAGTATCACTTTTAAAGTAAAGTTGAGGTTACCACGAAATGACAGCAAAGTGCTGGCATAGAGGGGAAAAAAAATTCAAGATGCACAGTTTTGGATATACAAATTTTGTAACTAAAAAGACAAAAATAGATGATTATTTGCTTTACAAAGAAAAAAATAGTGTAATTTCAATGTTTGGACTAAACATGAATAATAGAAAAATATTTCACACATATCATTTCTTCAATACTATCCAATCTATTGTATAAAAAAACTTTTAAATCAATTAACTACGTAATACTGTACAACACCAAACAAAAGATTAACCTTCTTGCTAACCTTGGCTTTAAAAGGAGTAAATTTTGCGTTTCTAGATCACTCGGCAAATATCAAGATTTGGTTATAGAAAGGAGCATGATCCTTCAATCTTAATCAAGATTTGGCAGAACCTTGTAACATCCACAAAAAAATAAAAAAATAAAAAATTGAAATCAGAGGTAAAATGTTCCCTTCAGTTTGAGGAGAGAAATAAGGTTTATTCAATACCTCAATGTATAAAAAAATTGTAGGATCTCGAGAAATAAAGCTAGAAAAAGATGTTTCCTAAACTGTTATATTTCTAACAGTTCTTTTTATTTCTTAATAATAACTCGTAAAATTCACATGTATAAACTTATTATCAACATGATATTAATATAAGTATTGAAAATTACAAACACTGATACAAATAGACATCTTAATAAAATTGATTTTCCTATCCAAATGGAGTAGAGAAGTGTCCATCCCAAGAGAAAAAGCAAGCGCGTTTATCTCTATAAGAACGGTGTGTGGGAGAGAAGGCATGTCATAATTGAGGTTTTGAATAAACACAAAACCATCCATTCTGGTTCTATGTTNCATGGGTTGTTTCAAGAAAAGGCTACAATGAGCATGGCGTATATGAAGGAGGTTTCGCTTCAGTTCAAAGAATCTGATATAAGTATATAAATTTGGACTCTCTCTCTCTCTCCCTCCCATTTGCAAAAAGAAAAACTCAATTCCAAGAATCCGTAAATAACGCTCAAGGTAATTTGTCCTCGTTGTTGCCTTTAAAGTCCGAGTCTCACACTTTGCCTCGAAAAGGAGCTTTCTTAACAATTGTGCACGTGTATACCAGTATCTACACCCCTAAAAATGCTGGAAATTAACTGCATATGGAGCAAACCCATACCTCATTGTATCTCGTAAATTGTTTTTCCAAACTCACATTGAAACTGTCAATGGATTTAAATGAATCCCTTCTTCTATGAGTAATGCTATTCATCAACGGCGGTGATGAATGAGATTGGGTTGTATTTTTATTCATTCGATGGTATGAACAGCAGTTGTGACTAGTTAGATAAAAACCATGATAATAAGAGGTTTTATTGTTTTTATAATGATTGAGATTAAAAATTCACTAGTTCATCAAGAAACAAATTTTTACAAACTAGTTTAATCAAATTACAATCATCAATATCAATATCTGATAATCATCAAACTGGAATGAAAAAGCCTAACTGGAAGGATAGAAGATAAATTTACTGATCATAGTAATTGAAAATAAAGGAACCAAAAACAAACCAAATGCAACTGCCTAAGAGTTTTTAGCAAGGAAATCTGGATGAGTTGAAATGAAACAAGTTGAATTCAAGGGAGTTACCCTTCTATGAGCTTGACTGAATTGGCTAAAATGGCGGTCGCCCAGTCGCCCAATAGGCCTCATTAGGCATCTGAAGAAGATTTGGTGGCATCCCTTGAAATAAAGAAGGATCAGATAATAGTTGCTGCTGCTGTTGTTGCCCTCCAACACCACCTGGGGGAGATCCAAGTGATCCCCCCAGCACTGGATTGATTGGATTCTCTTCATCTTCAAGTGGGAGCCTTTCATATGCAGCATTGCTGAATGAGGCTGCCATCACTATAACTGGCCCTGATGCCAAAAGCGCACCCACAACGCTGCCTCCCACAACCTGGCCTTGTCCACCGGCTAAATATATAGTCAACCCGGTAGCTGCAGGAGGAGCAGGTGGTGGCAGAAATGATCCGGCCAGTGACAAGATCTCGAATCTTCCATGTAGTGTCACGACTGCACCAGGAGCAGCCGGTTGCCTTAGGGTTACATTAGTTACATTACCACTTCCACTCATAATACACACACCTCTTTGGCGCCTCCGAGCAAAGTTTGCAATACTCTCCATGATATCACATCCATCTGAAATTTCCATGACATGGGTTCTTAGCGCATTAGCGCTATCACGTGTGATGATGATTGGGGGCTTGAGCTTGTTCTTGGATCCAGCCGGTCTTCCTCTAGGCCGTCTTGTCATCTCTCCTCCCATTCCCATGGAGCCGCCCTCTTCGCTCTCACCAGCGTTCATGTTCATTTCATTCTTGCCTTCATCGCGATTTCGCTTCTGTCCCATGTTTAGGCCACTGGTTTCACTCTGCTCATCTTCAGAATTATGGCCCTGATGATGGAATTGCTGCTGCAAATTGAAATCCCTTGTGTGGAAAGGAGGTGGAAGTGAATGACCATGTGTTGAAGCTGTTACTGGATCCATAATTTCCCTTCAAATTCTAGCACTATTGCTTACTTATATTACACCAAAAGATGAACTTTTACAGAGGCCAAGAAATTGGAGTACAATAAAGGGTGTAATGATTTAAAAAGATTGATTAGTGGACTTTGAGCTTTCTCTGCATCTCTCCTTTCTCTTACTTTCTTGGTATTTTTTTTTTTTTTT
>CAIGRO010022851.1:0-26383 GCA_903798355.1 Fraxinus baroniana
AGTTTGGCAACTGAGAACAACCAAATGAAATGGTGGCCCAAAGTCAAAGTAATATTCTTTTAATAGCCTACACATGAGGCGTAGTACGCAACCCAGGCCTTTACAGTTCCCGAAGCATTGACCTCTCAGCACACTTTGCGTATTCAAGTGCCCCTTCTCTCCCTCGCCCACCGACCCCAGTTGATAAAAATCTCCATCCAGCAGAAGTATTGAAACACGGAGATAAAGGGTGTCTGAATATGTGTTTGTTTGCAAACCTAAAGATAATCTTTTCACCCAATTGGAAGAGCTAGAGTATTCACCGCCTGAACCCGGTACATTGGGCTGTTGGGTTTACTGTATTTATATGCTGATGATGAAAAAGTTTTTAACATATCCGAATCCTACCATTTCTTCAGCTCGAGGAGGAGTTTAATTGGTTTTTATCTACACATTGAATGAAACGAAAGATTGTTTAGTAGTTTTGCTGCTTGATTTGTTTGCTTAGAGACCTCGGGCCTTTCAAGCTTTCTTGATATGTTTAGTTTATGGAGTTAATGTCAGTTGGATTCTTATAAAACATTTAATTAATGACGAAACATTTGTATTAGTAGCTTGGGAGAATTAAGGAAAAACTTATGGCTCTTTGTAATTTTGTTTGATCCTTTGTGTTGTGTGTGACTGGTAGTTGTTTTTCTTTTCTTTAAATATGAAGAAATTGAGATCAAGTGATAAACTTGAGTCATATGGGGATAAAGGTATTACAAAAGATTGGGGAAGGAGGGAGGACGATTTGGGTTTGCACCGCTCATCATCTTCGCGTAGGAGCTCTTATTACAGGTCTTCGGAGAGTGCGAAAAAGGGTTCGTCATCATCATCTTCTAGGTATGATGATCGAGAGAGTTCAAGATTGGTTAGAAAGCGAAAGGATTATGATTTTTCTAGTTACGATAAGAGAAAGAACTACAATCGTCACAAAGATGGAAATGACAGAGAGATTTTATGCTCTTCTGCCCAGGCTGGATATGGTAAGGATGGAATGAATAGTTATGACAGATTTTTGGGACCAAGGAGAGACTTTCCGAAGAGGTTTAGGTCAGAAAGGGATAGGTCGGGGAGGGAGGGTAGAGTATCATCTTGGTGGAAATTTGGTGCCGTGAAAGAGAGTGATGATGGGACCGGGAGTGATGGCAGTGAGTTAGTTAGAGGAAATAGAGTTGAATCAGAGCATGTAGGTAAGGTGAAGTCTCCTCAGGTAAAGAGAGATGCGAAATCGCCAGCTTGGTCTAAGGACTCTGGCATTGAGTGGTCGAAGAGTGTTGTCGAAGTCCAGACATGTGAAGATTTGCCAGTGGAGTGTGGTGTCCATGGTAGTGAAAGGGAAGAAGGGGAGCTGGAACCTGATTCTCAGCCAGTATCTTTAAGTAATGCAGTTGTTATGGATGAAAGTGCTGTTGAATTGAACTCCTCTCAGAAGGAGCTCAATAGAGAATGCCATGGTGAAAATAATGTTTTTAAGGAGAAGGCAAATTTCTTATCTGTAGAACAAGAAGATGCGAGTAAAGTGGACGACTGTGAGGAGGCAGCAAAATTTGGACTATCCAAAGAAGCCCAAGAAGTCCTGAACAAAGCTATGGAGTTGCCATATTGTCCAGATACTTCATTCCAAGGAACAGGTGGAAGTGGAGATGAAAATGAAACAACGATAGGCAGTGGAGGTAGCAATGATGAAGAGGCCATAATAGAAGCTCACTGTGGGGACATTGAAGCTACGTGTGCCATGAATCCATCAGCATCACAAGAGGAAGACAAGGAAGACAAGGGTGTTGATGTCGAAGTTAAGGAAGTTGATACTGATATGGATGAAAATGAGAGATTTAGGGAAGAAAGTGAAGTGCCTGTGATAGAGCTGACTGGCCAAAATTTGAAGGATAAGGGCAAAATCGTTGCATTATTGCCAACAAATAATTTTATTTCTGCTGAAGGTTTGGAGGTTGAAAACATTTCAAAGGAGGACCTAGAAACATTTGGAGAGAATGAAATGAAAGATCCAAGTACAAGGGGATTCAATTTTTTCTCCACTAATCCAGTTAAAGAGTGGGACAAAGTTGAGCAGTCAAGTCATAACCAGCCTAAAGATGAAAAATTGGCTCTTGAGCTTTCTCTTAGTTTGCCTAATGTTTTATTACCCAGCGGTGCTCATAATAGTGGCCTGGCACTTGGTTCTCCTAGTCATGGAAGAAGTGCTCAATCCTTTCCTAGCACATTTCACACTGATTCTGATGGATTAACAATGTCAATGTCTTTTTCAGGCTCTCAGCAGTTCTCTCACAATCCTAGCTGTTCACTGACTAACAACACATTTGATTATGAGAAATCTGTTGGTAGTCGGCCCATATTTCAGGGAGTGGACTGGAAATCTCTGTCTTCAGATGAGAATAAAAACAAAGACGATTCGGCATCTCAAGGCATGGGATCCAAAGGAAATGGCTTACAAAAGCACTCTCAAGCATTTCGAGTGAATTTAAGTGGACAAGCTGTTCCAAAAGTACCCGTTGAATTAGAAAAGCTGTTACGTTTTAATGCACGCGTATCTGGAGCTCATAGTGTTGAGTCTCATGAAAATGGACCACAATATAGCAAAGAAAGAAGACAAGTAACGAAAGAGAAAGATAGTGGTACTTTACATAGGATCAATTACCCTGATGGAGAAAAGCAAGCATTGGTGGTTGGAGCTGACTTTTCTGAGTCAATAATTACTATGATAGTTTCTGAACCTGTAGAGTCAATGGCCCAGAGGTTTAATGATATGGCCGAAAAGCATGTGGCATGTGTGAAGGATTTCGTCCATGACATCATCTCAAATCCAGGCAAGCGGTGGCAGCTGAGTGCTTTGCAGAAAGTATTGCGGAACAGGTCAGACATTCAGCTGGACGTTCTAATGAAGTTGCATCGTCCTCAGTTGGAGATCTTGGTTGCTCTCAAAATGGGTCTGCAAGTATTCCTCAAGCAAAATCACAATGTACCGCCTTCTGATTTAGCGGAGATATTTTTAAATATGAGATGTAGAAATCTCACTTGCCGGAGTCTTCTGCCTGTGGATGAATGTGATTGCAAAATCTGTGTGCAGAAGAATGGCTTTTGCAGGGAATGCATGTGTCTTGTGTGTTCCAAGTTTGACATGGCCTCTAACACATGTAGTTGGGTTGGGTGCGATGTATGTCTGCATTGGTGCCATGTGGATTGTGGGTTACGGGAGTCTCACATTAGAAATGGGCACAGTGTATCTGGTTATCAAGGCACTACAGAAATGCAGTTCTATTGTGTGGCCTGTGATCATCCTTCTGAAATGTTCGGTTTTGTGAAAGAAGTTTTCCAGAACTTTGTCAAAGAATGGACGGCAGAAAACCTTTCCAGGGAACTTGAATACGTGAGAAGAATATTTTTTGGTAGCAAGGATGAAAGAGGGAAACAACTTCATGAGATCGCCATTCAGATGCTATCTAAATTGAAAAATAAAGCTGGCCTTCAGGAGATGCAAAAGCAAATCATGGCTTTCTTCAGTGGTAGGCACTAAATCCTCTATCAAGTTGGATTATTTTGGCTATATTTTATTATCTGCAAAGCATTTCCCTTATTTGAGCACAAAGCTTATCAGTTAACTATACCATGCCTCACTTTATGTTGGAGTAAACCATCATAATTTTTAACATAAAATCTAGAGAAAATACAAATGATGCATGTTTTCTTTATAAATTTTATCGAAACTGAATCTTTTTATTTTTAGCTTGAGGCTTTTGGAACTTCTTCTCTGGTAGGTTTTCTTGTTGAATATTGTTATTAACTTCTGTTCTGACACCCCTAAATAACGATCAGTACAAATACTAATGCATATCTTGTGTTTGAAGATAAACTGAGTCTATGTAAGTGTCTTATCTTTGGCTCATAGGTGGTGCAATTCATGAACATAATTTTGAATTATCTAGGATATGCAAGTGAGTCATTAATAATAACCCTTAATTGTTGATTGTTTTAAATTATATATATAATTTTCCAATTTCCCTGCTCCTTTTTTTTATGTTTTCTTCCGTTTGTCTCATTATACTTCCAAACCTATGCTGTTTGTAGAAAAAAGTCCAGTGATCTTTATTTCTAAACTGATGCTGCAGAAAATAATCTGACTTCAGTTTTTCTCCAGCAGTACCTTCTATGATGCAGCTTAATTAATTTTTAATGTCGCTTCGCCTATTAGAACAAGCTCCTAAGAAAATTTAAGAATATAGCCTGATTGCTGGAATGAAACTTTTTTTTTACTTACAGTTGGTAATTATTTTGCTTTTTTTTTTCATGCATGCTTTTCTTTGTCGCTATATATGCACATCACCAGGGTCCAGGTGTAAATTGTGATCTTAACATCTTATGACACTTCCTGTATTCCTCTTTATTCTTCTGATTTGTCTAAATATCTCATATTGAGCTTGCGTCCTGTTGTGACCAAAATCTTGAGGATCATCTAGTTAATTTCCAACCTTAATCTTTCATCTGTTCCAAGAAGTCAAACCTTGAGTAATATATGTATTTGGTTCAATGTCTGTCACTGACTAGGAGAATGGCATGCACTTGCTTGTGATTGGTTTAAGATTGCATAAACCTGGTTGAGTGGGCGGACAAAACTTTCCGAGACCATTTCAAAATTCTGTGGCTGATAATGAATTGCCAAATTAACTGCTAAATAACCCTTAATAATGGTACCTTCCAGTTCAAACCACGTGTCTGTTCTGTATTTATGTTCCTCTCTCTGTGGCCTACATAAGATCTTTGCTCATCTTCCTCTGCAGCCAATTTTATGCTTACATCCATTTGCTTGACTGCAGAAGTTGACTCGCTTCAGACTGGAAACTCTTCTGCTTACTCCAGGAAAGACGTCCCAAGAAAAATTCAAGAAGGCCTTAATCGCATTTCTGGTTCCAGTCAAGGTGCCACGTGGTTAAAATCCATTCATTCAGAAAAGGCTCCTCGTGTGGAAAATTCAATTAGTTTACTTCCTGTCTTTGATCCAAAAAAGAATGATAAATATACAAGCAGCTTGGATTTGCACACAGATGTTCGAAAAGAATCAGCTTACGAGGAATTGGAAGGCATTGTGAGAATTAAACAGGCTGAGGCTAAGATGTTCCAAACACGTGCAGATGATGCGACAAGGGAAGCTGAAGCTCTGAAGCGCATAACAGTCCCAAAGAAGGAAAGAATTGAAGAAGAATATGCAAGCCGGGTTATGAAACTACGACTGGCCGAGGCTGAGGAGATGCGCAAACAAAAAGTTGAAGAGCTCCAGGCTTGTGAAAGAGCATATCAGGAATACTTTAATTTGAAAATGAGGATGGAAACAGATATCAAAGACCTTTTATTGAAAATGGAAACTACGAGACGAACTTATCCACGCAACTGAGTAATAGATTAGTGTTTTTATGAACCGTCCAACATTATCTGGTGCTGCTAGTTTAGGCCTTCAGTCAATGTATTGAGTGATTGAAGTTGTACTTCGTACCCATGTTACATCTCCAAAAATTACTAGTGTATTTGGAAAGATATTTATCTTACGCCATCTTCAGCGTTGCACCATTTTGCACCAAATATTGCATCAAACTTTGTACCAAACTAAAATTTATCTCTAACTATTACACCAAATATTACATCAAATGAACAGTGTTTAATCAATTTCTTCTATTTTTTTATTCGTAATATTAATTATTTATTCATTTTAGAAATATATAAATTACTAAATAAATAATTATACGAAATTAAGGAAAATATTAAATTCATTAAATAAATATATTATTTTTAAATAGAACTCATTTAATGTAGGTATGTGATTATTATAAAATATTTCATGTTAACTAATAATCGTGTTATTTATATTTTAAATTTTTCATTCTCATTTTAATTAATTAAATAATTATTATTTTTAACATTTCAAATTTAATTTAAATGCAAATAATAACAATAATAATATCCTTAATAATAATAATAATTGTATTAAAAATTATATAACTAAAATGACACAAATGGGTTCCGAACAAACTTTTGGCAAATTAAATAAAGGGCAAAATTGACTTTGCACCATTTTGATAAAAAAAAAAATGGTGCAAAAGATGGTGCTCCATTGGAGACACTTTGTACCAAAATTTGGTGCATTTTGGTGCAAATGGTCTCCCTTATAGATGGCCTTACATGTTATTCCATTCTTTTATTTCTTGTTAATTATTCTTTCTTGTTTGGCAATCAAAATGGTATCGCTCGTTTTTTCTTTGCAATATCATGTAGTTCAAGAACATGGAACGCTAGAAAAGACGAGACTCATCTTGGTGAGGATACGGCATCTGACTAACTTACGACGCATTGTACTCAACAATCTCTACAGATATTAAAATAGTGTTCCATGTTCTTTTATAACCAAGGTTCTAATAGTGTGACAGATGACAGTTTACTCATGAAACAACAACATAGATGTTGCCTTTCATTGGCAAGCAAGTGTGCCAGCGATAAACGAAATTCAGTAGGTCAAGTAAAAGATTAGCGTCCTAAAAAAACTGGAAGAATTAATCTAATCTTCATCGAAGTCAGAGTCATCATCAGCAACATCACTGATTGAATCATCGGCAGCATCACTGTCTAAATCTACAGCTGCTGCATCATCTTCGGAATCATCATCACTTAGAACATATGTAGCTTTCCTGCTATTAGCCCTCTGTGGTCTGGCTCTCTGAACCACCACTTGGTTACTATCTTCTGTCCCAGCCGAAGTCGGAGACTCATCTTCCACCATTGTGGCCATTCTTCCCAGCATTGAACCACTTTTCTTGTTAAATGGAGATATCCTCATTTTTCTTACTTTTTTCTCAGGAGAATCCGCTGCACCCTGTAAAACTTCTGTTATCAGTTTCTGACCCACAAGCTGAGATTGCTTAGCGGCTGGTCCTCTCTTCTTCATCCCTGCAGGGGGTTTTGTTGTTTTAGCAGCTGCAGGTTTTTTCCCTGCTTTCTTTTTCTCTTCTGCAGGTATATCCTCTTCAAGGTCAAAGTCTTGGTCATCCTCATCGTCAGAAATCTCAGTAACAGTTGACAAAGGCTTCTTCTTTGTAGCAGCAGCCCTTTTTGTTGGTTCTTTTTTCTTAATCTGCACCTCAGAAACTTCTGCTTCTGCGACTGTAAGAATAATAAATCAGATCAACTCTATTTCTCTCAAATAGCACAGAGCTGATTGTGTTGGATGAAAAATCACATATGATTCTCATGCATTTCAGTTCCATCAATTGATGCAATTGTGATAGCACCATGTAGATATATGCTGGCATTTTTTAGCACATAGAGCTTACCTTCTGCATGATCAGGGGAAGAATCAAGATTGTAGGCTGCAATCCGTTCATTCAGCGCAAGAATCTCGTCATCGTCCTCTTCATCCTTCAATGCAGAAACTGATTTACCCTGCCAATGTTTGTACCAGAAAAGTAAAAGAGAGAATCTCCGAATTATAAAACTTAATCAGCAGCAAAGACCAACTTTAGGATAGGTAGAAACATTTTTCCATACCTTTCTTGGAGCTTTCTTTTGAACTGCATCCCTGGCATTATCTGAGGGAGAAACAAGTCAAATATTTATAGATACCAGTTACTGATGAAACATGAGACCTAAATATATGAGGTTTGAACGTACCTGTTTCAATCTTGGAGTTAGGTGATATTTTCATTGGCTCCACAACAGATTCTGTTTTGCTGACCTTCTTATTGTTTTTTCTTGGATTCTTCATTGCTGGTTTAGGTGCCTTCCTCCCCCCCTTGGGTTTAATCTCTAATTCATTTTCTTCTGTAAGGGCCTCTCTTTTGTCTTGTTCCTAAATTAGCACAAAATTCAGCAGAATGGAAGAAATATCACATTAATATATATACAAGACCAAAGAGCGATAATCTCACATCAAGTTCCTGATCGAGAGCATCAAGATCTTTAATCCATAAAGACTTAATAGTTGCCTGTCTCATTTCTTCAACTTCTTGGATCAGCTTATCCCTATTATTACACAACTCCTGCACCTTCTCGATGGTTAAGGACCCAATTGACATAGAAAGCAAGTAGTCATAATCACTAGCCCGAACTCCTTGGCTAGTGACCATGTCGGAATTCTCTTCAGTATCTTCAGAAACATCACTTGACCCTGCAACAGAAACTTCCACGCTCTTTGACTTTTTGGGAAAAGGAGTGAAACCCTTATCCTTCAACTCAATGACCAAATCAGCTCTTCTCCTGTTGCTCACTATGATCTTTCCTTCCACAACATTCAAAATAAATCTAACTTTGTTTTCAAGTATCAACAACTCCCTTTCAAGGTTGTCCATCAGAACTTTCTGCAAGGATTGTCTCAGTCAGTAATTATGTACACTATTCACACTTATCATTCAACATAATTTACAAACTTGCCTTTCTTTTCTCGTAAAACTCAAATCTTATAGAGAAAAAGTCCTCAAGAACTGCACAAGGAAACAATTAAATGGTGAAATATGCTCAGATTTTCAGTAACCTAAGTTATAATTCTTGGCAGTTACATACTTTTTTCTGGAGTGTCATACTTCTTGATTACGCCTTTTGAGTCGAATAGGTGCATGTTACTTGTACTTATAGTAGTCGTTAGCTTAAACTTCTTCAGCAAACCCTCTTGCTTGGCTATCATCATATTCTCCTCAGACAAATCAATCTCAAAATTCACAGAATCAGTAGTATGGTACTCCCTCACTTCCTGCAAAATGTAAAATCAGTCTCCGTGAGATTACCAACTGTGACACACATATTACCATCATATGGACATTGACAAACCTCAATGAATGGATAAAGGGACTCTAGAAAGTCCTTGTAATCCTGAGTCCACTTCCGAACTGGAAGCTCTGTAATCCTTAGCATTGTATCACTGACTTCTTCTATAATTCCAGTAGCAGTGTAGGTCGCCCCAGCTTCCTTTGTTGCTGTTTTCTCTATAGTTCCTCTGAATCCTTTGTACCATGGATCCATAGGCTCCACTGGTTCATCATTCAACATATGCCTCACGTTGGCAATAATGTCACGTGGATTGTAATTAGGAACAAACGAACTCCATCCCGTCCCTATTCCTTCACTTCCATTTACCAGAACCATTGGTATGATTGGTACATACCTATATCATAAACAAAATAGGTTTCAAATTGTGAACAAACAAAATCTTCCACCTTCATTACTTATGCTAAAACTTACCAAGTAGGTTCAATAGTTTGCCCATCTTCATTTTGATAATCCAGTATAATATCATCATCCTTCGGAAATAGAAATCGTGTAATGGCAGAAAGCTGAGTGAATATATATCTTGCACTTGCATGATCTTTCCCTCCCTGTACAAGTTCATAATCACAGCATGTTCAAATTGACTGTTTAGTAAATGGTTGCGGCCAAAAATGATATTGAGATACAGAAGAACCCTGTTATCTCACCTGATTTCTTGTACCGAATTGACCATTCGGTTTTAGAATATTTATGTTGTTGCTGCCCACATATTTTTGAGCCATGCCAATAATGGTACTGGCAAGACTCTGCTCGCCATGATGGTAAGCGGAGTGCTCAGATACATAACCAGCAAATTGGCCAACTTTTGCTTCATGGACAAAGTTTCTCTTAAAAGCACAGAAAAGAATCTTTCTTTGACCAGGTTTCAATCCGTCAACCATGGATGGAATTGATCTCTGAAGATCAGCTATTGAAAATAGTATAAGTTCCTTGTTGACAAAGTCACGATACTTGATGAGTTTTTCTTCCTGATCAAGGTAAGTCCCAGGCTGCAAAACAAGAAATCCAAAGTTTCAGAAAATTATCTTTGTACTGATATTCTAAATAGTTGCCACCGAATTTTTTCCATGTTAAAGTGACATCCAAAACGCAGATTCCAACCTCAAATTGTCTGAGCCAATTCTTCCTTGCTTCTATCTTCTTCTTACTAAAAGCAAGTTCTATTGCCTCCCCATCATGGTCATCCCCCCAGACAAAGTCCTTCTTGTGCTTCTCAAGATCCTTAAAGTACTCCTTCCCTTCTTTATCTGTACTTGTTCCTAACCCCTACATTGAAGTTAGAAATGTAAAAACATAATTAATTAATGAATACTGCACAAACTCGAACCAATTTTATTATATAATTTGACAGAGAAGCCTTGAAAATTCATAAGGGCTGTTTGTCTCCGATTTTGGGAGAAGAAATAGAGTTTTGAATAGTATTTTTTGGAGAATGTGTGGTTGAGAAGTAAAGTAATTTTATTGATTTGTGTGTAGAATATTTTACTGAGTGAATATGTGGTGGAGATTGTTTACTGTAGCAAACAATGTTTGAGAAAATGATTGACAAACAGGGGCATAATATCCAATACATTATCATATATCAGGAATATACAAACCTTATAGTATTTTATAGACCAATTTTTCCCTCGGTCTCCCAAACTTTCCTTCCATGACTCGTACTCAGGCATTGTATAAAATGACCTTTTCTCCCCATTTTTATGAGTAGCCTGTGTAACATGATCAAAAACTTTTAAAAAATTAAAAAAATCAAATACCTGTACTAATTTTTAGGACTCAGGCTAGTTTGTGATAATACAAACCTTTACAATTGGAGTGATAAACTCAACCAAAAAAGAAGGAATTTTGAGCAATGATGGCCAGAATGAGTGGATGAAATTAATCAATAGCCCCTTGATATGGGAACCATCATGATCCTGCACAAAGTTGAATTTTAGCTGAAAAGCCCACCTATCATTATAATGTTGGGTAGCATGGACATGAAGGAAGAAATTGGCCAAGAATAGGACCACATTACCTGATCAGTCATTATCATCAAGTGGCCATATCTCAGTGATTTGATGCTATCGTACTGTTTACCATGCTGCAATCCAAGAATCTTCTTGATGTTCTGAATTTCAGCATTGTCATTGATCTGCTTAGCACTTGCGTCTCTAACATTCAGCAATTTACCCCTGAGGGGGAACACTCCATAGTTGTCCCGCCCCACAACCGATAATCCAGCAATCTGAATAAGATTCAAAGCAATTTAAATTACAGTCGATGATAAATATCTTTAGTGAGTCAAAACATTTGAGTACACTTACTGCAAGAGTGGCTGCCGAATCTCCTTCTGTCAAAATCAGGGTACATCTCTCAGAGTTTTTGCCTCCAGCAGCATTAGCATCAGCTAGTTTTGTAAGCCCAGTTATTCTCTTGCTTTTTGTTCCGTCTGTTTTCTTAAGGTCTTTTTTCTCCTTGAAGTCTGCCCATTCCATGATACTGTTCACTATCTCAGAATTTGCCACTGTCCAGAGTAAACCAGTGAATGTCATTACCAACCTCTGACAATCAGACAATTGGCATTTGTTAAAAGTAACAATCACAAACCTTTACTGAGGAACTTGTCTGAGAGTTTACATTCAGAACCAAAACTTTTCTGGCGAAGCGTCAAAGTTTCTTTGGTTTGGGAATCAAAAGCGGGGTTGTCAATAAGGCAATTAACAAACACCCAGAGATGGTTCTTCACCGAATGGGATTTAAGGTTGGCATTCTTTTTCTTCTTGTTTACATACTCAGCAAGATGATTTGCTATCTGGTTAGTTACATAATCCACATGTGTCCCACCCTTGATTGTTGAAATTGAATTCACAAAGCTGACCTGGTAAAATTAACCAGTATATTAGCAACTTTACACTTTAATTCCTCATATATGAGCTCCGCCGTCCTTTGCCAGGTACCAAAGAAGATAAGTTTTCAACTTCAATTGTAATTATATTTTATAGCCTGGTGAACCAGAGAACTTACTCACTCCCATACCTGTTGAAATTGTCCTTCGCTCAGACTTACACAAACTTCCCACCTATCTACCTTCTCTTCCATTCTGCTACATTATAATATCATTAGTATTCTACAATTGACCAAAAGTAACAATCCCAAATAAATGAGAAAAATATCAAACACAATAAAACAGAGAGAAAGATCTAGGTTGGACCTGAAAGCAGATTTCAAGTAAAGGTTGCAATATTCGCCAAAAGATTTGATCCGAATGTCTTCCCCATTCAGTTCCACCTTCACAGTCTTTCCAAGGCATCCTGCCATGTCAACCACTCGCTTCTTCATTAGGGCAAGCACATCATCCTCCAGATGAGTCATGTTGAACTTGGCTAAGTCTGGCTTAAATGTAACCTTTGTCCAATTCTCACCCTCTTTGCATTTTGATATAACAGGCTGAGACTTATTCCCCATGTTACAAGAGAAAACCTTTATAAAAGAAACACGTCAGCAAAATCATTACCATCATCAAAGGCTAACATATACTGATAAAAAATTAGCACAAATTAGAAATGTTACGCCCTGTTTGAGCCACATTATTTTTCTCATTCTCATTCTTCTACTTATTTTCAACCACACGTTTTTAAATAAAATAATATTTTACTTCTTTTTCAACCCATAGTCCACATCACATCAACTGTAAAAATACATTCTTACATCCAAAATATGCACCAAACAGGGGTAAGTGTGATATTATCTTTAATGAATCCAAAGTGATCTCAACACTTGAGGAAGACTATGTCAGTTATTGAACTCTATAACATAAAGGATTGAAGTGTTGGAATATTCTAACAATGTTTGGGCCACATGTAACATATTAAAATGTGTGCTATTACTTAAAGTATATTAATCATTAGAGTGATCCACAAAAGATGAATTTCGACTAATGGGTATTAGATTTCATGGAATTAAAGTGTAGGGACCAGAAGTTTGTTTTATATTGTTACGGGGTCGATTTAAAACAAATGAAAAATGACGAGTCATTATCTTATGAATTTATGGGTTATGGTCCCCATTTGAGTATGTTTTTCAAGATTTCTATATCCCCATCAATAGAAATCAAAATTGGAGTGAAGTTCACAAATCAAATTGGAACATCGTGTTCCATTCAGGCTAATAATCAAATTATCATGAATTCAGGTATGTTTTATGTTTCTCTTCATTTTTTTTAGATTTCAATATGGAGAATGGATCTAGGGATTTTTATGTAAAAAAAGGATTTGAATAAAGTATATGAATTGATTATTCCTTTTCAATTTTCTATCATGAAGACCAACAGCAGGCATTAAAAAATAATGATGAATGATTCGAGAACATTCAAGAATCAACTAACAGGAAACAACACAAAGAATCAGGCAGGTGATTGTCAATTACATAATTTTGTAATAATGTCACCTAAATTAAGTTCTAAATCTACAAATGGCAAAATTCAAGTGTCTTCAAAAATTAAACCCCCGAGTCTGGATTTCAGAGAAAAACTCCATAGTGAGTAACCATCAAATCCTTATAACATCATCCATGAAAAAGAGAAAAAATGTAATAGAAAAAAGGAAAAAAAAAAAAAAGAATTAACCTAAACTTCATTAAAGTCAAGAAAAACCAATGTGAAATAACCAAAATCCAAGATACTTCCAGAATCTGTACAACATTCAAAATTGACCAGAATTCTTTGAATAAAAAATCAATATAAAAATTAACTAACCAATAAACAAAATCCAACTGAAAGAAACATTTTGTGATGATACCTGCTTGTACTTCCTCTGCCTCCTTCCATCAGCAGTCTCGATTATGAACTCCGTGGAGAAAATATTAGTAAGTTTTGCCCCGTACCCATTTCTTCCGCCAGTAGTCTTCTTCTCCTGGTCATCATAGTTACTGCTAGTCAACAAGTGCCCAAAAATCAACTCCGGAACATAAACCCCTTCCTCCTGGTGGATCTCCACTGGCACACCATCGCCATTGTTGTAAACGCTAATGCAGTTGGCCTCGGCATCGATGGAGACCTTCAGGGAGTTCATTTTCGGATCTCGCTGTTTGTTGTCAGCAGCGTTGACAAGAATTTCATCAAAGATCTTGTAAAGTCCGGGGACATAGGAGATGGCTTTCTGGACCATTTGATTATCTTCATAGATCCAAAGAGTCTGGCTGTGTTTCTCAATGGATCCAATGTAGGTGTCAGGTCGCAGAAGGATGTGTTCGAGCTGGGTCTTTTTCTGGTAGGTTTGCTCAATGGTTTTTCCGGCGGCACCTGCGCCGGCGCCGGTGGTGTCGTGTGGCAAAATGTTGGCATTGTTGCTGGTGGTTAAGGGGGCTTTTTTCGGAGGCATGACGAAACAGAGAGCGAATTTGTGAGGAAAGATGTAGAGAAATGGAGGTTTTGACACAGAGAGAGTGTCGATTAGCGAATTACAGAGTGAAAATGGTGGTTTGTGGAGGGCTTAATAAAGGCGGGCAACGGTAAGTTTTGGGCGGATTTGAAATTTGAATGGACGGTGAGGATTGGGAGAAGCGAGAGAGGAATTGAACGGTGAGGATTTGTTATTTCACGTGGGGACGGGAGAGGGGGGCGTGAGGGTGCAATATTTAAATTTTAAAAAATATTATTTAGCACAATTGATGTTGAATAGAATTCAGTAGCAACACTAGTGATATTAAATTATATGTTCCATTAAATTAATAACATAATTTCACTTTTAATTTTTTCTTTTTTGATACCCAGGTATTCCAACTTAGCCAAACTAATTTTCTGGACCACCGGCCCCTCAGTAACTGGTGGAGGTAAACCGCGTGTTATGCCCAAGTTGATCAAAGTTCGAGCACCCCTTATACTCCGACCCCAAAGGAGTCTTCCTCCATGGTTATTATATCACTAAACTACTCCAACCAATATTAATTATTACATCACTCAGCTGCTCTAACCAGGAATCGAACTCCTCAACTGAAATTGCAAGCCCAGCAATGCACTTTCTTTGTCATTTTGGATGTGCCCCTAGGGCTAATTAATTTCACTTTTAATTAAGGACATGTCCGTGAGCAATTTTCCTCCCAAAGAAATGGATTTTCTCACCGTTAACTCCCCAAGCCATCCGCAAACTTTGACTCTTCCTCTCATATGTGGGCTCCACTGATGTAGCAAACGGTCACAATATCAATTAAAATTTGGCCAAAAATGGCTCCCAGATAGGCTCTAAATCTATTGCATATTGTCACATAAACTGGTGTTTTAACATCACTAGTGTTAAATAACATTATTCTTACATTTTTTATTTTTTAATTTAGACCTGCTTTGGACATTTGTACTAGCTATCAATTTTTCATATCATACATAATTATCATTTTGAATTATACAAAACAGAAGAAAAAATAAAAATAGAAAATTATAACGAAGATGAAAAAGGAAAATCAAAAGTGAAGAGTAAAAAATCAAGAGGATCTACCAAAATTATTTAGGTGCAACAAGATAGATAGAATGAAACAGCTCTAGTAAGTGATGGATAAAGAAGAGATAAAGAGTTTGTCTGGAGGAAATTTTAATGGATTTTTTTACTATTGCACATCCACTTGCAGTCGAGTTTTTTGACCAACACTCGCACAGGTGGGTCCCAGCTGACCAAAAAGGGTCAAAAAAATTGACAAAAAACAATCAGAAAATTGATTTTAATTTTCCTAAAAATTTCCTCCAGACAGGCCCAAAGTACTTGTTCGAAAAATTAACTCATAATTTATTCCAATTCAATGAAAAATTAATTAGAAAAAATTAGGAATCAAAATTGTTGTTACATCAATTTTTTCCGACATATATGACCATCGCCAAAACCTATTTTGTAGAATGATAGCCTTCGCACCCTCGAACGTTAGGTCGTGTTTGGTAGAGATTAAAATCGGATTAAAATTGAAAAATTGACCGTTAATGTTGACTTTTATTAGATAAGTAGGACCCAATAACGATCATATTTTCAATTTTAATTGAATTTTAAGTTGTACCGAATAGGGCCTTAATCGTGAGTCTTTCGTGACCAGTATAAAAATATTTCTTAGAACTAAAACAAATTTTTGACCTCAAAGCTTGTATCTTCAATTTACTGTACAATTGGTCCTTCATCTTGCATTCTTCTTCAAATTTAGTCCTTCAACACTTTTTCGTCAATTATGGTCCTTCAAATTTAAATGTATCCAAATTGGTCCAGTGACTCATAACTACTTCCATTTTGGTCCTTGAACTTTTCTAAGTGTTTAGTTAGTCTCCAAAATTTATGAAAACTTCCAATTAGCACTTCAAATTCTTTCAATTGAGTCCAAATACTTTCGATCCGTCATCTAAACCATTCTTTTGTTCAATTAAGCCCATGTTTGTTTTCCATTTCCTGTCAACAAAAATGAATTTTTGTACCCTTTTTTTCAAACTTTTTGGGGACATTGTCAAAGAAAATGGTAAAAAAAAAAAGGTTGCACATGTTTGTAACGGTAGGAAAATGCATTAAAATGAGATGAAAATCATTCCATTTTGCTTTGTTTACCTTCAAATCAAGAATTTAGCCTACGAAAGTGAAATAAAACAAAAGGTGAATAAAAATCCACTCAAATAATCAACTTCTGAATAATTTAAGGATATAGATAAACATGTAAAACACACCTATTAGAGATCAAGCCCATTCTATAAACCAATCTATTTGGAATGCTAACAACGATTGGGACACGATGTGTTACATTAGAAATGTCTTCACATATATTGGCATTGCAAAGTGATAACTTTCCTCAGAGAAATCATATAGACTAACTTGATGTATATTGTGAAAGGATATAATTTGATAAGAAGCAGAGCTAGAAAAAGGAGGAATTCCCATCCAAGTTCCAACAACGAGTCAACGCCCAACTCTAATAGAGTCACTCTTCAAACCTCAAATGACCGCTCATGAATCGTGTTTGTCCAGTGGAGTAATTGTGGCTATTAACAAACCCTAGAGGCGTGAGACTCAAGAACGACCACTCAGTATGGTAGATGGTCAAGGAGAAATAAATGACCTCCATTGTAAGTTTGTAACACCCCTTCCACATCTTTCGAAAATAGCAACTGTGGAATGAACAAAAGAAGTAACCATTCCCACAATTATTGGCAACCTCAAGACCACCAACTATATATATGGGTAGGGAAGCCCATGTTATAAGCTCAGGGGCGGATGTAGAACATAAAAATTAGGGGGCACGATTGAACTTGCAATGAAATTTGAAAAAAATTTACACTCGAAAATTTACATTAAAAAAAATCATACCCCAAGTAATTTTGCATCCGAAAATTTACATGGAATATGATTTTTTCGGATGTAAAATTTCGAAAAATTTTGATTTCATATTCTATATAAAATTTCCTAATAAAATGATGAAACTTACATTGAGAAGTTTGTATCGCAAAAATAGTAAATGTTAATGAAATAATTGATTTTTTTTAAATGCATGTTAGACATTAATCTGTAAGACTCACATTTAATGTATTTTTAACTATTTTCGATATCTACTTAGACTATTTGATATGCCCATAATGTAGTTCTCGAAATAAGTTTTGAGATGACATAAGCATTTTGTAGATTCGATTGCGTACAATCGTCGAAGAATTTTTTAAATTAGCATGTTATCGAAATTCAAATTTATTATGATTTTGCCCCTGTTCGGTGGAAATTAAAATCAAATTTTTATTAAATTTTGATAAAAGTTAAAACAGTTATGGATTCCATGAAATATGTTATTAAAGTTAATTGTTAACTTTGATTTAAATTAAAATTTANAAAAAAAAAAACTCAAAAGTTGGCGGGCACGTACCCCGGGATTGAACGTGCAACTCAATAGAGAATCCTAATACCTGATTGGAACGTGTAACGTTACGATAGAAATGTCTTCAACAATTTGAGATGCACGATGAATGAATAGTGGTTAACCTACGAGATTGTGTATAGTGAAAAGGATCAACTTTCTCTTAGGATGGGAGAATATTGGGAGCCTCACCAAAGAAGAAGAAAGTAACGTTTAAGTGATAAACGAGCACAATTATGATTAATGTCACATTTTTTAATGAAATAGAGTTTCTTTTATTGATAGCGCTCGAGAATGCTCTATTGCCTGATGCTCAATATTTATATATAAGATTTTACTATTTATACACAACTTTTTACCACATTGTTAATAGAAAAGTGTGTTTAACAAAACTTCATTGGATTTTTGAAATTGTTCAATGAACGACTTTTTATCAAAGAAAGCTGTCAAATAAATCCACCAAGGATATTCCTGACAAAGTTCCATCTGTTATTAGAGGTGGCAATGGATCGAACAGAGCCGGCTTGGCCCTTGCCCACACGAGCACGAGCCGAGCTTAAGCTCGGCTCGTCCCATGGTACTCGACGAGCCCGAGTCGGCTCGGCTCGTTTTTTTTTTATATTTGTTTACAACTCTTTTTGGGGGAAAAAAAATTTGGGCAAGCCCATGAGTCGGCTCGTGGCTTACCTCGTGTTCGAGCTCGTCCGCTCGTGGCCCGTCCAAACGAGCCGAGCGGGCGCCCCTACTATCAACTCCAATAGGGTCACGTGTCAAACCTCAAATGACCACTTATGAATCCTGTTTTGTCTCCAATCCCACAGCCATATAAAAAATTGGATAAAATAGTACAAAATCCCATTCTTCTACCAGATGAACATATAAATCACCACAAGAAATCTCTAACCCACCTCCACAGACCCACAAGTTTTCCACATAATTCACAACTATCGATCGCCATGATCACCTCTTCAGCCTTCTTTTCTTCTCTCCTCAACATACCCACCTCCAAAATCCCAAACATGGACACCCCTCTTGCCAAAATCAAATACCCTTCAAGAAGAAGGACATCTTTCACCCATTTCCACCCCATAAGATCTGCCCCAGATTCGGTTTCCATTATAGATAATCTACCGGCTGCTGCCTCGTCATCGGCCCCTAGCAGTTCGGCTACAACGACGAATTCTGTAATTCTTGACGATGATAGCATTAATGATGATGAGGTGAAAAAAGCCGAGTCGAAAATCGGGGTTAAGGTCAGAGTTAAGGTGCCACTGAAGGTTTACCATGTGCCTAAATTGCCCGAATACGAGTTGACGGGAAAGGTGGGTGTAGTGAAGCAGTATGTTGGGATTCATAAGGGGAAAAAGATTTCAGCTAATTTGCCATATAAAGTAGAGTTCGTGGTGGATGAGGTTTTGGGGCGTGATGGGAAGCCAGTGAAATTTTTGGCACACCTGAGGGATGATGAGTTTGAGTTTCTTGACTGATCTAATGGTTCGCTTGATTAAATTTCTATTCCTTTTCATCAAATATTGACTTGCCACGGAATTACTTGTTGTAATAATTTTGTGTACAAGTGTTATATGTGTACAACATTGTAGATAATTTACTGTTTTGAGTTCATGTTCTTGGTCTACTTGATGAATTTCCTTCAAGAAAATGTTATTGCTTTGTGTGTATAATTGTATTCATGCCTTGTGCCATTCCCAAGTCAATGGAAATTACTATTTTTAATAATGTATCTGGAGTTCTACAAGTGAGTAGAATTGATATTAATGAAGATTTAACTTGAATTTGGCTTAGTGCGGGTTGAGAGTAGGCCTCCCAACCCACGAGTGAGCACATTAGTTTGCACTTCATTATTTCTTTAGACATGTTTAGAGGATGCTCAAGCGTGTGGCTAAGTTTTGACTAGGAAATATGATGCTCCATCTTTGTGCTTTCTCTGTAAAATTTAACTTAAGTTATCTGTTGTTGGGATGCTTCTTTTGATGAAGTTTCATTTTAACTACTATTGCCATACAAGCTTTGTTCCGTGCAGAATGTAGTGTAAACATTAAAACTCAAACTTGACATCAGTGGACAGTGAAAAGAGGCCAATGGATATGCTAGAAGCAATATGCCAATGACTGTGACTGGAAGATGGATTGCCTAAAGAACCTTTTGTCTTTGTAATAACTAATAAGAGTAGCTGGGCTTTGTTGGTATAGAAGTTGCTAGCTATTTAGTTACAAGTTGCCAAATTAGCCACTCTGTCCTTCGCTTCTTCCTGTATCAAAGTACGTTATAGACTGGTACATTCAGATAAACCATGATTCTTAGATCCGCAGGTCAATATAATAAACTATAATTGCTGGATAAGAAATGGTAGAAAGTTATGCCTGTACCCCAAGACAAGTTGCTCATAAAGTTCCTTTTGCAATACAAATATATAGTTGGCCATGTGTTTTTACCATTTTGGAGGCTTGCGAAGCTAGTTCTTCACATGTACATTTCCTGTCAATTTTATTACTGCAACCCCCCCCCCCCCCCCCAACACACAACACACACACACACACACACACTCACTCACATATCCATACACAAACAAACCATAAAAATCCCCACGAATTTCCACTTTATAGTTTAACTTTTTTGGTATTTGCTATCCAGTGGAACGTCGCAGACCATTCAAATTTTGCTCAGTAGATGAGTTTTTAAGTTTCCTCGCCAATGAATCACTCTAATTTATCCTTAAGATATATGAGACTGAAGGATATCTGAACACTCGAGCAGCTGAAACAGGAAAGTTTTCTTGTCGAATTGCATCTCTTACGTTATTATACCCTTTCCAGAGTGAGGTCAATATTTGAAATTTAAGTTTGAAACTTGTTGCCATTAATTATCTTAATATGGTATTAGTTTAATGTCACTCTTTGAGTGATGACTGTCCTTATTCTGTGGTATATGCAACAAATGATATTTGATAACTCAGTGATGTGAGGTGTTGATAATTCGAAGTTACCCTTAAAACATTATATTTTTTGTTATCTTACTTTGATTGTTTATATATTTATGCAAAAAAAGTTGTATAGAGAAATAGTGATAAAATATTTTATTATGGAATTGAATCAATTGTAAGAGTAGAAGCTCACTGAAAGGCAGTGCATCTTCTAGCAACTGTCTTACTTTTGGGCTACATAATGTGTGGCCTCTAGGGAAACTTTTAGTTGTAAATTGTTGACTTCCACTATCTCATTGACTCGACCATCGAAGCCGAAACTTAGGATGGGGAAAGAAGTTGGAATTGCTAATGCTTGAGATGTGATAAGATGCAAAGAAGTAGAAAGAAAAGAATGTGACGAGAGACTAGTTACGAGTCTGCAGTATTCTCACCTAGAACTGGCAAGGAATGAATCCAGCAGAAGACACATCATTTGAAACTCCCCAAAAAACAAGAGATATATTGAATCAATATGACCAATGTGCACTTGTGCACCAATCGATGAAAGACTAACAAATTTTGTGCATTCTTTTCTTGTCTTTATTTATTTTCAGCAGGGGTAGAAGCAGAAGCTATAGAACTATAACCAGGCTGTGACTAGGATGGCCTAAATACATGAACATGTTGTTAAAGAAGACACTGGGGCAATCTGTTTGATGCATTTGAGTATGGAATGGTGGAAACTAGATCTACCAGATAACTGAATTAGAATAGCTAAGAAACATAAGCCCAAGTCTCACATGAAAGTTCAGAGATCTATCCAGAGCATGAATATTACTTTTGAAATCATCAACAGAAATCCAATTGCTTAGATGTCGGTGTTAGGTGCTGTATAAAAATTAAAAAAGAATGGAACCTTCGAAGAGGGATACGAGCCATTATTTTGACTGGGACAAACAGGATGAGGAAAGAAGGGCTGTTCCATACCCCCAAAAATGGCTTGGCTGCTGAATAGAGATTAATAGTAACCATGACTTTGAAGTCCCCCATTTGACTACCTGGCCCCCATCCTCCATGCTTTATGGCCTAAGTTGGATTGGCCTCCGCTTGAGGCTATTAAACGTAGGACTCAAAAGAGTAGAAGCAGGATACAATTTTTTTTACATTATTTAGCACGTGGTAAGCTTAAAAGATTACATATTTACTTAATACACCATTACCCAAAAAAAAATAAAAATCCAATTTACTTACATGCACAAACATATACATGCAGCTTATTATGTTTGATAAACATAATTATAGTGTTATCTATATAGATATTCCTGGCAGATAGAGCACGATGCAATGATGCATGCAAACATTAATTGTTAGTTTCTTCTGCAGTTGAAAGTTATGATCGGTTCAGGAAATACGAAAATTCAAGTAACTAAAGAGTACTTCGCCCATCATTATTCATCTCCATAATTTGAATCTCAAAACCAGTTATTGAACCTTTTAAAAGAATAGCCTCAGGTGAGAAACAAAGAAAAAGTTGAAAAGGGATCGAGTTTGGAAATAGAATCATATATTTGAACCTAGTATATCTCCATCTAGTGAGCTTGACGAGTGAAGCGTAGCTTTCATCTGATTGGTGTTCGACTCTGATGGGGTTTCTTTGACACCGTGTTCGACTCTGATTGTTGATTTACTGAATCTTTCTCCTTAGTCATTAGTCTATTGACTATCCTTAAGACGAACTATATTATTTATCTCGTTGTGAGGCTTTATCCACACAGTAAATATCAAGTGTTCTGTAAATGAAGTATTCTCTGACAATTATGTGTTTCATCATTCGGTTTTCTGCATTCCCTTCCACCATATGGTGTTTTTAATTTATTCAGTTAAATTAAAAATCATTTTCCTTTTTATCTGAGACTGACGAGGTTACCATGGAAATATTTGCAATGAGTATTTCAATAAGCTGGAGAATGTTTGTCATAGGCTTTGGTTTTGGACATGATATTGTAGCGACCTTTTTCTGTGTAATGGTGCAGTGGTGCTTCTCAGGTTTGATCATTCATTTACACACTGCATGGTTTTCCACAACTCATTACGTTGGCACAGACAACTTTAGTTTTTAACATCTATAACTATAATGATTTCCGTTGTCACACATTTTTTAGTTTAACCATGCTTGATTCTTGATTGTAATTGGGACGGGGGCTTCTGTTTTAATTTTCAGTTATTGGTTTCGACTTCGAGTTAGCAAAATGAAACAACAGTTGGGGTTAAGTTTTTATATCTCTTACTTCTCCCAAGAATGTTAGTTTTCATTCCTCAGTGAAACGATCAAGAGTTGCATTTCAAGAAGGTATCACTAATGGTCCAATAAGAATGGTTTTTCTTGACCTCAAAAAATATTGCCAACAAATGTCGGGCTCACTCATGCATGCGCAAGCCAAATTCAACACGTTAACGTGGATCTACAGTCTAGATCGCTCCAAGGATTGAACGTGGGACGACTCAACGACACGAGATATTACCGTTCGGGCTTCCAGTGAGATAAACAGAACACGATTGTATAAGAAATTAGTCAATAAAGAACGAGATTCATAGTTGAGATATGATAATAGATGGGAGAATAATATAGCTTCAAATATTTAGAGTTTCCTTAGCCTTCAATTGTTACATGGTGGGGGTATTTGTAGTAGTACAAATGAAATGATGACCTTTAGATCAAATTACACGTGGTCTCATCTCCTCGGTCGACCCATCAATTCATAGACATCATATTGACTTTCCTATCTGCTCAAAGCATTAAATGTTCTTACATTGATAAGACATGACACAAATACGCTTTATACAAAGGCCACATCAATCATTCAAATAAGATCTTCATCATGAATTCATCATGAGTTCAATTTTTGCACGTTGAAGCACCTCGGATAATGGGCCTCGGTGCAATACTGGGCATCGGTTGACATGTCGAGGACAGGAAAATACGTCCTGGTTCAATTGGGTGGTCCCACTGCCCAAATATGGGGCCACGTGGCATTCCTTTTTATGAGTCGTAACAATTTCCATTCGAATGTAATGTAGTAGTCTTGCTCTCAAGTTTGTACGGTCCTTTTGCAGTTCTCCCTCCTCTGCACCACCACCCTCATTCCATCTTGCTTTTTGCCTCCATCTGTTGCATGTATTAGAGGGCACTAGGAGGGATATGTTTAAGGAAGATGGAATTAGAAATAAATTCCGGTGTTTAGTACGTGTCATCGGTGCTAAACTCTAAGCACCGCTGTTTACTACATTAATTCTCATTGTACAACTATGGAGTTAAATCTAATCTATCCTCTATTTGGAGTAGTTAAAAATTAGATTTTGATAAAAGTTGATGAAATGTGTTCTTAAAATTAATTATTAACTTTGACTTAGATTCTAATCTAGACCAAACAAGAGCTTAAAATCAAGTTTTCAAAATTTCCAAATAGACACTACATTTTGCTCTATTTATATGGAGGAACTCCTTTTAAGGGATCTTGTTTTGAAGGTGGAAGACCTAGAATCTAATTGACACACCCCCAATTTCTCCATATAACAATCAATTTGACACCGATGATTTTACATAAGCCCATGTTTGGCTAAAGAACAAACTGAAATAAGTGATAAATAACTTTTTCTGAAGCTTCTTCATGTGAATAATAATAATAATTATTATTATTGCCATTTACTATTTAATTAAATCTCATCAACAGTCACTGAACTTTCAATGAATTTCATTTTGAGTAACTAAATTTCAATTTAATTTCAAATTGCACTTTGTCACATCCTACCATCTATCTTCCACCACGCTAATGGAAACTACTTAGATGGTAGCCATATTGTTACTGATCCTCCATTTAAAAGCTACGCGACACCCTAGAAATGAAAATGGTAAAATGAGAGTTATGACTTCTTCAGAGTAAAATGTGCTAATTTTTTTCCGACACTTTTATGATGTAGTGTAGCGTTAAGTTGACATGCTACACGGTGAATAAGTGAAAGACATGTAGGGAAATAGTTACTATTTAAGCATTTTTATTTTTATTTTTCTCACTTTTTTCGAAGCTACATGTGGTGCAGCATGAAATTTGAAATCGAACTGACATTCAATTACCCCAATTGAAACTAAACTAAAGTTCAGTAACCTAATTTAGACAAATTAAAGTGTAATTATACAATTAGAAATTTGCTGAAAATTTAGGGATCGCAAAACGAAATTTACCCAATATGTCAATCTCTGTATTTGTCACTGTTCTAAAAATCCTAAAGCATAATTAAACGACGAGATAATCTAGCTTTTACTGTCCTTCCATTAAAAACGCACTTTTAATAACAATGGTATTTGTCTTCATGCTTTCACAACATTGATTAAAAAGTCAAAAGAAGGACATCCACATCCATTCAAAAATTCAAGAGCCAAGTTATAGTTACGTAATCATTGATATAATAATTAATATAATATCACATGTCACTTTATCGTTAAACTATTTTAAACACAGTCAATTTTTCACCATGTTACATTTTACCAACTAATATTATGTCATTCCATCTGTCGATCATTTTCTATCAAAATAGCGTAACCCAAAATTCAAATTTCAAAGGAGCCCCCATCGATCAAATCAATAAAGCAAGTATAAGTTCTATTCTTGCCTCTAACAAGGTTTGGAATAGAACTCTTTGTGGGTATCAGTATAACAGCTCTTGTACCCTAATCTGCTAAGACACATCCCGCGATTTGCCTTCTCCACGATACTCTAGGGACGAGGCGGTGGGGGACTCTCAAGGTTGGGGTTCAACCTTTAATAAAGCAAGCAATAAAAATAAAAAAAACGTATATGATGATTACAGACTGTATGCATTAATTGCATGGATTAAGGAAAGGGTTGGTAACGCTAGATTTCTTAGTCCTTGTTTGGTACACATTAAAATGTTTATTTTCATTTTTCAATAAAATAATATTTTTCATCGCATCAATATTTTTCCTTCTTTTTCAACCACACATTCTCCATCAATTACTATTCTAGAATGCATTCTTCCAAAATAATGTGATTCAAACACACCCTTAGTTAGAAACCTTTTGTGACACAGAAAAATTATCAGCCTTCAGACTTGTTCCCATATTTTTAGCTTGCATATGAGTTTCATTAAAATGAGATCCTGGAGAAAATATGTTTTGAATTAACGACTTTTTGAAGAATGAGTGATTTAAAAACAAAGAAAAATTTTGAATTTAAGTATAACTTTATTTAGAGCTTGTTTAAGTCTCATTTTTGGCCAAAATGCATATTTGAATAGTGATTTGATGAAAAATGCATGATTAAAAATAAAGTTTTTGGTTTACGTGTAAAATTATTTGGAATTGCGTTTTTTTTGAAAAATGTGTGACTGAAAAATAAAGAATTTTTTTTTATTTATGTGTAATATTATTTTATTAGAGAATGTGTGATTAAAAATAATAGAGAAATGTATTATAAATTTAATGGGGCCAAACAAGGGCCCTATCTTGCTTGACATTTGATGTGTTTGAAAAAAAATTGAATGGAGAGAAAACTTTTTTGTTTTTTAACTATCAAATGACACGATAGCTTGCACAAACTTTCAAACTTAGGCGCACGAGCAGAACTGTTGAGTTAAACCCCTTTTAACAATCTTTCACACATACAATGACACATGGTCGGCCTTGGCCCAAGTCAAGTAAGGCTACTGCCTTGGGCTCAAATTTTAAGAGGCCTTTAAAAAAAAGGGAAATTATAGAAAATCAGG
>CAIGRO010022889.1:0-2500 GCA_903798355.1 Fraxinus baroniana
AACTCCACAGTTAAGCGTGCTTGACCTGGAGCAATTCCATGATGGGTGACCCCCTGGAAAGTTTTCTCGGGGAGCGTGCGAGTGAGGACAAAGTATGCTGAAAAGATCCATGTTGGTACAGTGGGGGCAATACATCGTCGATCTAACGGTCGGGACAGCCCGTTAAGTGAGACCCGGGTCGTTACATTAGGATAAGGTTAGTATGAATACTAATGATGTAGCTCTATTATTCACACTGAATAAAATATCGGTTTTGCTCCTTGTGGACGTAAGCATATCGTCGAACCACGTTAAATACTTGTATTGATTTCTCTATTCTTTTGTGCTTAAAATCCAACAACTTCGAATCAGAGTAAAGATGGTCCACAACTTGTCAGCCTATTGGGAAGCAAAAAAATATTAAGCCCATGTTTGAGCCACATTAAAATTTATTCTTCTACTCATTTTCCACCACACATTCTTCAATAAAAAAATATTTTCCATCACATTAATAATTTTTCCTTCTTTTTCAACCACACATTCTCCATCAATCTACTATTCAAAAATACATTCTTTCAAAATAATGTGGCTCAAACACACCCTAAGTAACAATCTATGTGGATCAACAACCTAATGAACTCGTGCAAAGAGATGGAGTTCGAATTCATGACAAAATTCCAGAAATGATGTGCTGGAAGTTCCAGAGAACAATAATCTCTGCATACGTTTACAGAGCACTATTCTCACTGATATCATTATTTTCTCCCATGAAATTTCACAGATGGTCTTTCAGCATTGTTAACTAAAGCAAAAAGAGAGGACATTTTTATGAAAAGACTTTAAGGGACTTACAAAAGTAACTGAGATATCTACTCTTAACAGAATACCTCCCCCATTCCGTTGTAAAAATTTACCTGATGACCCTCAATGAGAATAATTCTAAAGGAAAAGTTTTCCTAGAAAGTACCAAAATTAATCTAACTATGAAGACTAGACTAAAGACCAATTCCACTTCAAAAAGAGTAAAATGCCAGCATAATTATCAAAAGTAAGAAATAGCTATTCATTACATTCAACTTCCGGTGCCTAAGAAGTAAACAAATTACTGTATCTGCCAATAATGGCACCATACTGCAGATATTAAGAAAATAACGAACACTACTTATATAGAAAGATGTGGTTTCTTGGGTTTATCCATATATAAGTTGTATAAACTGAAATAGTTTAAGACCAGTTCCTGCATACCTTGCCCTCTTCTTAAAATTTCTTTTGTTCCTGATATGAGATGGTCCAAGAACTTGGTGCGCGTAGCATCATTAGTGAAAAGAGAGCGTCTTACAGAAGCCAATCGCACTAAGCACTCCAGCGACTGGAAAGCACCAAGCACAAACAAAATATCCACGATAGTAATCAAGTTCAGAATTTGTATAGCCACAACACACAACCACAAAAAAAACAACTGGACATTGTAATGCCATAAATTAAAATCAGGTGAGGACTGTGTAAAGAATATAATATAGGGATACAAATTGTGAACTTACCTCCTTGGAGATAGGAGGCTTTGTGAGTGAATAATAATCGAAAAATATCTGAAGCGTAGAAAGATCCTCTAACAGTGGCTTCCAAGAAGATGGAATCTATGATGTGAAATAAAAGCTAGATCAGCCATATAAAATTTCCAGAATACGTCCATTGACAACAATTCCTCGTTAATATATACGCATAAAGATCGTAACATATCTTTAATGCTAACTGAAAACAGATTATTAATATGTTAATAAACTCGTTTTAATGCCCGGTAAACAAAATATACCTGAACAGTTCCAAATTCTTCTGAACTTTCATCAATTGTCGTCCCAACAAAATCAAAAGACAAACACTTCAGTGATAAGGATAGTGCCAATTCTTGCAAGCGACTCATGGCTGCAATTTTCAAATTAATAACTATCAGACTACTCTCGCAGTTAAAAACAAAGGAATCAAGCTATTAGTTAACACCAGTAACAAAATGAAAACAAAAACTAGCACATTACCATCATTTTTTAGTTGATGCAACGAAGTTAAAGATATCTGAAAAATTTGGTAAAGAGACTGATCCCTAAAAGAGCAGGCCACCTTTCGATGATGCGATGAAGGCACTCCTGGATTTGGCTGAAAGTATGAAGTCAAGAAACATCAAATAGAACCCCAGACATGTAGAAATCTGAGGATGGTGAAAAAGGAAAAACATAATAGCTCTTATAGTCTAAGGATCTGTTTGAGCCACATTATTTTGGAAGAATGTATTCTAGAATAGTAGATTAATGGAGAATGTGTGGTTGAAAAAGAAGGAAAAGTTATTGATGTGATGGAAAATACTATTTTATTGAAGAATGTGTGATTGAAAATTAGTAGAAGAATAAGAATGAAAATTTTAATGTGTACCAAACAGGGGCTAAATCATAGTTTCCTTATTGTCTTTGGAAACATATTAAGACTAGCTTAAAACCTCTATAGAGAGGGTCACTTCTTGTACTAAACC
>CAIGRO010022889.1:7500-24707 GCA_903798355.1 Fraxinus baroniana
TTTTACAATTATCATTATGACTAGAATTTTGTGCTATGGTTCACATTCAATTGTAAAGACTGGAAAAAATATTATGCACTCTCACACTTTTTCAACAATACACCTGTGAGAATAAGATTATAACAAATTACTAAATTATGGGCATTGAACATCTCTTGATGTATTTTTACATCTTCATGCAGGGGGAACCAATAAGTCTTGCTTCAAAATGGGACAAGGGAGGTTGCATACAAGCATGAGCATACACTCATAACTTCTATGTACATAAAAAAATAAAAAAATAAAATAGGTATCCACATAGGCTTTAAAAAGGTCTTTCAAATTATTTGATGTAGAAATTAAAGCGTGCGATAAAGTCAATAAATTTTATGTTAGATTACAGTACTTTTTCCCCACAAAAGAACCAGGAGGCGCGACAGAACGGAAAGTACTCTTATTCTAGTTTTGATCTTGGAACCTCTAATGTGAAAACTTTGAGCAATTGTTTTCACTTTCCCAAATATAGGTTTTCTCAGTGTTTTTAAATAAATTGGAAAATAGCATTTTTGATTGGCTTAGAACTAGGAGAAAGGTGGTCCCATTGTAAAGGGGTATCTTGCTCTCTTTAATGTAAATACGACACACACATGTTTTAGATGCCGAAGAAGAGTCCAGAGAAGATTTCTCAATATATATAAGATCAGACAAAATAATAACTTAAAATAGATTATCTTGATTTTAAGGGAGTATATATTTCATACTTATTTAGATTTTCATATGTCTAGAGGGAATTTTATGTTCTGTGATGCCAGCCTCCCAGTTCCTTCAATATCTGCTTCAAATAAGTAATACATAGTCGAGATTACTCAACCAAGATTCAGTTCATATTTCACATCTGATGTGCGGACATGTTAGTCGTTACATTTAAATATGAGTGAACATTAGAGATTCCCATCACAGATCTTCATACTGGCTATTGAATACTTCAAATGATAAGATTTAAGAGCATTAGGGTGTACTAAAACCACAATTTCCTATCCTCGTAATTTCTAAAGAATATGCAGAACCTCAAGTTCATTTATAGACCCTACCTCATCATTCATCATTTTAACATTCTTGAATTCCAACTCTCACATTCCAATAATGTGTGATTCAATATCACGTATGAACTGAAACAGTTATAATAACTGGTCGAACTTCGATCTCTGCTAGGTTTAATCAAGAGAGTTACAAACTTGAATAATGTAACAGGAACGGACAGAAGCATGAGTCATTTTACCAATGACTATAGGCTCTAATGTAAGACAGTCCTATTGTAAATGGGATTAAGATTAGATATTTATAATAAGATGTTTAGTTGTAGTAAATTTTATCTTTTTATTCTAATATTTTGTTTAGAATATGATTTATTTTCTTTATTCATTAGAATGGGATTTTTAATTTCTTTTAGATTAGGATTTTAATTTATTTCCTTTTAGAATTTAATTTCCTTGTATTAATAGGATTATGATATAATTTTACCTATATTTGCATTGTACACTTTTCAACAACAATCAATCATAAATTAATACAAAGCAAGATTATTCATTTATAGTTCTTATTTTTAATTCTTATTAAAAGAATTTTATAAACCCTTCCGCGCGAGAATTGGTATCAGAACAAGGAAATTGCCTCAATCTGATGGCTAACGATGGTTTTGATAGCAGTCGATCCGCTAACGACGAACGAAGGCTCGACAAACTCGAACAACGAATCACCGGGATCGATGAAACTCTTTCATAACATAACACAAAAGCTGACCGCGTTGAGTCTTGAAAGGAATCACGAGCCCATGGAGAAGCAAGCTCACAAGAATTTTGCAGACTTAATGTTGGTTGTTTCAACAAGTATAGAACACGGAAACATGTGGCTAGAGAATTTCCTCGAGTCCCAGCCATATTCAAATACACATAAGTTATCAAGGATTCTTTTATTCAATAAAACTTGAGGACGACCTTTTTTTTTCAAGTGGGAGAAAATGATGTAGGACAATCCTATTGTAAATAGGAGATTAGATATTTATAATAAGATGTCTAGTTATAATAAGTTTTTTTTTTTTATTATTCTAATATTTTATTTAGAATATGATTTCTTTTCTTTATTAATTAGAATATGATTTCTAATTTCTTTTAGATCAGGATTTTAATTTATTTCCTTTTAGGATTTAGCTTCCTTATATTAATAGGATTAGGGTATAGTTTCGTTGTGAGATAGCCAAACCCATTTTACCTCTCAAGGCTTCATGTCGCATCTCAAGGATTCGAGCCCCAATCTTTACCTTAAGAGAGACTTAAGTTGAATCCTGATAAGTTAATTCAACTTGATTCTCTCTTAAGGAAAATGTCATAGGTTCGAATCCTAGAGATGCGATAAAAAATCGTGAAGGGTAAGATGGGCTAGCTCTCTCATAGAGTGTATGTATGTTAACGGCTTGGTCATCAAAGTTGGGCTGTTATAAAAAAATGAGCTTTTTTGTAACAATTATAGCCTCGTGCCCGACCGTTCTCTTACGTACCGCCTGCTCTGGAAAGACATCTATCATCTTATCACTCACGAATTTCTATTACGTCCCCAAGATTCGAACTCATGACCTTTCCGTTAAGAGAAATCAACTTAAATATCTTGTAAAGCAGAAGCCTTAGGCTCGAATCTTGGGACGCGGTAAAAATCTATTAAAGGTAAGATAGGTTCAAGCTCTTCCAGAGCGGATAGTACTTATGATCTAACGGCTTAGACATAAAGCCCGGGTCATTACATGCAAGGCATAACTTACACTCTAATGCCATATTTAAGTCCCCATCCATTCCCTTAACAGCTTAACCACCTGTGAGTTGCTCTAGACTTTCCTTCATGGACGATACAAGTGAAGATCGGTCACTTCCCTGCAACTTATCTTTTTCCATAGTCAATGAAAACTAACTTTACCTTCCCTTGAATAACTTCTTAATTTCAAATTGTCAGTATTCAAACTAAATCGACAAGATCTAATACATGCATCATGCACAACTACTTCTTCGGTTGATTTACAAAGGAATAATATGCGAGTTAGGAAAATAAATAATTAGAGTTTAAAAAGGCTGCTCAATAAACACACATGAATGCGTGCACAGAGAAGGGACAAATTCCACGACTGTAACAAAATTAATCACTATAAACATAAATTACCTAACATAAATTACCTGGTTCAAAAAGTTAATTGATTCTTTAACCACATCTCTAAATATATCATCATCAAACCATCCAAACTTGGTAAGTCGGCATAAAAGTTGAACTAAAGATCCAATCACAAAGGACTGCAGCTCAGGACCTCTGTTTGCCAGATAGTTTACAATGTAGTTTCCTTCATAGAAAGTACAAAGTAATAAATTCAGAGAGCGGAGAATATTCTGAAAGTTAAACAAAACACCAATCTGTTCGAAGTAATTAGGTTGTGCTTTGAATCTTGTAGCATTACCATGCATTGGAAATACAGTATACAGTTAACAAGAAATCATCGTTAGTGGAGACATGATACTAAAATTTAAGGAAAATGGAAGAAAGGAAGTAAGATATACCCAAAAAAAAAAAAACATTATCAATTCGAGTGTCATTTCTCTCTTGCCCCTTAAGAAGCCGACTTAAGTATGATACTAAAACTCACTATCATGTCAAACAAAGATAATTGGCCACAATAGAATAACAAACTTCCTTCCTTGAAGAAGATATAAAATGTGCAAAAATTAATAATATATTACGGATATCAAGGCGGAGCTGCAAAGAGAGACTATGCTCAGTCACTTGCTTCAACAAGCTCGAACTAGCCAACATCAAGGCGTAAGGTGTCAGTGCATTGTCCAGAATAAATTGGCACTGTGAAATGTAATCAATGTTTGTGGAAAAACATTTCAGGGTGTTCTCGGCATGCATTCGTTCAGCTGAGTCCTGTGAATTGTACAGCCTTTCACACAAAACTTCCAACTGTGCTAAGCTCTCCATTTTTACTGAATTATAACAACATGCCCTCCTAAAAATTCCAGATGATTACCTGCACTCATCCAATCCAATATCAAGGTATAAAACTATGTACATTTTTCTGTCACATAGTATGACGAGAAATATAATAAATATCATATGTATCAGAAACTCATTCATATGCATTGAGACATCTGTGTCTATGCGTAGACATGATATTCAAGAACTAGAGAAAGGGAAAAATGATTGCACGCAAAAATTCAAGAAACTAATACGGGTGTGAAACAGAGAGTTATATGCAGACAGCACCACTAAGTAAAAGAAACCAACAGAGCATCAATGCTATTATGGCAATAGCAAAGGCCAACAACTATAGCATTATACCCTTTGCATCAAATGGTGTTGCCGAGCAGAATAAATTGTCTTCACGCAAAAAGTTGAAGGAAAAAAATAAGCCAAATAAACAATACAAATTGATAATGTTACATTAGTTATTGATGTAGAATAATACAAAGTAGCATCACACTCTTCCCCTCTCCCCCTCTCTATCACAACAACACTCCTCTGATTACGCAAACAAAAATAGATATACAATTATTTACACACACAAAGGTGCTCCAGATAAATGAACCATTAGCTGTTCAGCGTCAAACCCTGACAAGAAAACCAAGAAAACACGGAAATAAAAATTAATTGGTTTGATGATCTTATACAAATATATTCACGACCGAATGGATAATCTTAACTATATATATACACAGAAATGGATGAAAATTATTATAGCAAACAGTGAAATAAAATAAAAACAGAAGGACGGAGAAGCTATCACCTCGGTAGAATCGAAGAAAAATTGTTTCGCGATCGGATGAAGATGGTTTCTTGAGAATGGAATTGAATTCTGCGATGTGATCCTAAATTTGTGTGGAGAAAGCATCGGAGAAAAGAAAGGTATTCTTTTGTGTACAGAATATGCTCACACGCTAATGCTTATAAACGTGTCTGTATGTCGGAGCAAATGAACCCAACCAGGGTTGATCAAATTACTTACTAGAGTTAAAAGCCATTTTTGTTCCTGCTCTTTTTTTCTTTTTCCTTTTTTTTTTTTTTTTTGGGGAAAAAAAAGGCTTTCTCACTAATTAATAAAGTTCGTTCATAATTAAATCTCTATCTTCAAACTTCAGTTNCCTGTTTTGTACGGCTTAAAATCCAATTAAAATTGAAAATATGGCCGTTATTGGTCCACCCGTCTAATAAAAGTCAACAATAACGGCTATATTTTCAATTTTAATCTGATTTTAATCTCTACCACACACCCTCTAAATATAGTCATACTCAAATTTTTTCGATAGAAGAATATCTTTGATAAAGTTGGAGCCTTACAATTTGCTTGCTCAAGAATTGATTTTTGAGCGTTAATCGTCAACCCATAAAGTCAATGAAGTATTTAGTTCTGAACTTTTAAAACTCGTTGTAATAGGAACCTTGTTGCACTTTGGCCCTCATAACTTTTTACGGTTGTGATTATATGTACCTCATAACTAGAGATTTACTTACCAATAGGACGATGTAGTGAGATTTGAAAGAATCAAAATTTCACCAACCAAAAAAAAAAAAAAATCTCACACGTTCTTTTTGCCTTTAACCCATTGCATATACACAGCTGTTTTAAGTGTTTAAAAGATTTTGGCGATTTTAATTTAATTTATTGTCACCTCGTCAATCTGTAAAAGAAAATGAATTAAAGAGAATTGAATTGCCTATAATTTATTTTTATTGGGAATTGTAATTAATTGTGTTTTATTGGTATAATTTTTCAACTGAAAAATGTTAAAAGTTTGTTGTCCGTTTGATTTTGTTTTTCATGGAAGTTGTCCATTAAACTTATAATTTTTTTTACNGTAGCCTAGTGAGAATTGGTTTTCAAGTAAAACCGAGAATTTGGTGAAAAATGAATTTCATGAAAGATTTAGCCTACTAAACAGCCTAAAAGGTGGAAAATGGAAAACGAATTCTAACTTCCCTAGAAAACTTCGTGCTATCAAACAGGCCATTAATGATGTCGTGCATGATGATGAATAGCCTTGTCTAACGGGTTCCACTTAAAAATATTTGATCAAAGTTAATGGAAACTAATTTTCACGTACTATTTTTCAGTACTTATTTTTTTATGAGAGATTATTTGAAGTAAAAACATAATTTTTTTTCGGAAATCTTACAATAGTAAATAGCTATAAGTCTACGTGTAAAATTATTTTATTAAAAAATTGTGTAATTAAAAATAGAATTGAGAAAACAATGAATTGTAAATAAATTGTATTCATGTATCATATGTGGATTGAAGCTTGGCAAAAATACCAAGATAGTCTTGATTTGTCTCGTTTGACCGTGTGAATGTGCGTATCGTCCATTGTATAATAATCTCAACCAAGTAGCAAGAAGTCATTTTTGATAGCGTGCATAACAATTCAAGATACTGTGCAAGTAATAAGATTTCTAAAAATTCACAATTTCAAATCTATATATGCGTGAATATTTGTTCCGATGATTCAAATACGACAATGAATCATGACAACCTCCACGTGCAATATGTCGACCCCATGAATCCAATAAATATGTCAACACCATCGATCCAATAAATATTTGAAAACGTCATGTCAAAACAACGTAAATCCTACCATATTTGAACCAAATTCATGTTACAACAATAATTCTAAAGGATTTGGCCATGATCTTGAAAAGCAATATAGTTTCTATATAGCGAATGCATAAAATCAAAACCTCTGACCATAATAACTTCAAATCGAATTATATAAATTGGTAAAAAAGTGTAATCATCAAAGTACCATCTCAAATAATCACAAAATCGATAAAATTCAATCTAACCAAATATTCACATCGACTTGGACAAAATGAAAATGGATATTTATAATCGCAAGAACATAAACCTTATATTTGTCACCACAAGTTTCATCCCGACATTTTAATTTAAGTAGAAATTACATTGAACCAGAATTCTAGATATCACAATTCAAAAATCAAATTTAAAGTTTATTTATAGAAAAACCAGATATTAATTTAAATTTTTCATATTGATAATAATATTATTAAGCCCTTGTTTGTTTCTCATTTTTCATCCATAAAAAATGAAAAATATGGCTTTTATCCATCAAATCAAGCCATTATTTTGAATTTATATATCTTGTGTGGGTCCCAAAAACGGCTATATTTTCATTCTCATTCTACAATAATGTGGCTCAAACGGGACTTAATAATCTATCCTACACCTTCAATTCCAAACCCTAATTATATTTCTCCCTTCTTTTTCTCTCTAAACCTCTTACTCCTCTCACCTCTCCCTATCTCTCACCCACGACCGCAGGTGCAGCCATGGCAAAAAATACAGGTTGTTGTCAGTGTTGAAACGATCGATCATCGTCGTGACACTATTAGCAGCACGACGGTGACCGCTCACAACGTATTTCGGCGAGGTGTTCTCATCTGTGTCAGCATTTTTTGGTGGCAACTTTCGTGTGTGGGGAAGAAAATCGAGAGATAAGATAAGGGTGACAAGACTTGTGGTGTGCAAAGTGCCTATGCTACTAACAGAGATATCGACATTTGAAGGGATTTTCGGATGCTGGACTTGTAGTGTGAGAGGGAAAGAGAGGTATGGTGGATTGGATTAATCTGTTGGGATTGTAACCAGTTGGTGATGGTTGTGATGTTGGCCGCAGTGGCGATATGGTGGTCTAGTGAGTTAGTGGTGGTAGTTGCGCGGCATTAGGGTGTTTTTTGTTGTGCGAGTGATGGTGGTGCATTCTGGCCATTGGTGAGGTGGTGGATCTAATGTTGTTGGCGGCATTTTTGTGGTGGTATTACAGATATTTTGTGATGGTTTTTGATGTGGTGATGGTGGTAAAGTGCGATGTTGGAGGTGGTGTAGGTTGTTGGCGGTGGTGTAAGATGCTGGAGATTTTGGATCTGATTTGTTGGTGGTGTTTGGGTGGCGGTTGTGTTGGTTTTGTTAGATCTAGTAGAGGTTGTGGTTTTTGTTTTGTCGACGTTGGTGGTAGATCCGGTGGTTGCAGTGATTTTTGTTGGATTTAATGGCGATGAATCTAGCGGTGACAGTGATAGTTTTGTATTTGAAAATGGTGGTCGAGAGATGTTGGTGGTGGTTCTGGCAACGACAGTGGCTACAATGTTGTTGGTGGCAGTGGTTAGGTTATAGTCACAAGTGTTATTGGTAGTCACACATTATTTGGTCGTTTGTGACTATTAAATTAATTAATTTGTTAATATTTGATCATTGAAAAAGATAAATTGTGACTAAAAAATAATTTGTGATATAAAAAATTGTTAATTTGTGACTGTCTACTCAGTTGTGACTTATAATGTTTGTGATTTGTGATCGATGAATAAGTTGTGACTTTTCAATTTTTTTATTGTGACCGATGAACAAATTGTAACATATAAAATTTCTGAATTGTGATATATAAAATTTCAAATTCGTGACCGTAAATTAATTTGTAAGTTATAAAGTTTCTGATTTGTGACCGATAAACGAATGATGACATATAAATTTTTTGAATTGTGATCGTTAAATAATTCGTGACGTTTCAATTTTTTATTTGTGACCGATGAACAAATTGTGATAAATGTTTTGAATTGTGACCGTAAAATAATTCGTGACATGTAAAATTTTTTATTTGTGACCATTATATAGAAATCGTGATCCAATTATATGGAATTGTGACCTTAATATATTTAATTAATAAAATATATGTTTAATTAATTAATTAATAAATAAGATTTTTTAAAAAAAATCTAAGATTTAAAATTTTAAATCTTAAAAAATATGAAATTTGAAATTTTAAACCTTATTTCTTAAATTTTAAATTGGAGAAACTAAACCTCTTACTTATGAAATTTTCCCTTAATTTAAAGTGTAATGCTACTCTATATCGAGATTAATGTGAAATAAACAATAAAAAATCCAATTGAAGGATGGCAAAGCCCAACATAAAATCGACCGATTCAACTTTTCCAATTGCAGTTTCAACTCAAGCAAAAAAAACTAAGGACGTGTTCGGTATAATTTAAAATTCAATTAAAATTGAAAATATAATCGTTATTGGGTCTCACTCGTCTAATAGTCGACAATAACGACTAATTTTTCAATTTTAATCTCTACCGAACACGCCCTAAATAATGAAGAAACCCAAATAGCATTTTCTACACCTAGCCAAAACGCCCAACTTTGATTGCCCTTCCCTCTACATCACGTTCTTCGAGTTTTATTTCTCTGGAGTCGTATTTTCCTTCGAACTACTACAAATATTTAATTAATGTTAAAGACATGTATGTTTAAATGATACTTTGAAAACATTTGTTTTGAAAATTCAGAGAGAATTTTTAAGAAAAAATCTGTGTGTACAGAAATTATTTGCCAGTAAAATTCCAGAAAACTCACATGAACAGTAAAATATTGTAAAAAAAAACCATCCCACCCACCCCCCCTATTGTGAGACTTCTGGCCAGTTTCTGGCAAAAAAATTCTGTACGTCTAATGCAGCTCAAATTTTAATCACCAAATAATACATCACTCTAAAATTCATTGACTTTTGAACGGTCAAGATTAACTATACAAATTTAAAATTTAGCCAATGTTTGTCTATTATTTTCAAAAACTTTATTTTCTACAGTAAACAATCTCATCCACATATTCACCCAATAAAATATTTCACACACAAATCAATAAAGTTACTTTAAATTTCATCAACACATTCTCCAAAAAATATTATTCCTCACATCATTCTTGAAATTTTAATGGGTGACAAACACACCCTTAAATAGATCCTTAGCCCTCATTTGACAATCGCTATTTGGGTAAATGGANAATAAAGTTACTTTAAATTTCATCAACACATTCTCCAAAAAATATTATTCCTCACATCATTCTTGAAATTTTAATGGGTGACAAACACACCCTTAAATAGATCCTTAGCCCTCATTTGACAATCGCTATTTGGGTAAATGGAGTTTCGAATAATGATTTTTTTTTTTGGAAAATGTGTATTTAAAAAGTAGAAAAAAAAATGTCGATTTACCCACATAATATTTTATCGTAAGAATGTGTGATCGAAAATGAACATGTAGATAAAAAGAATTTTGAAATAATGATCGTCAATAGAGGCTTAATCTTCTTTTTACATTAAAATGAGAGAATTTTGTACACCATTTCGGACTTCAGTAAATGAACAACACTTGTAAAAGAAATATGTTCTTAGTTCTTATACATATGTGCATGTTTTAATCACATAAAAAAATTGAAATAGAAGAAAGTTTGATCGAGCAATATTGCGTGGAGGTAGAAGGTCCACAAGTTGTAAACTTCTTTTTCCAAAGAAGAAGCAAAGACGGTATCCAGAAAATAAATATCTGTCAACTCTGTGTTGCACTCATATAGTCATATTACGTCTGCATAGTGTATTTATCGTGCTAATTAAACAACCCTTCTTTTCGAAAACTTGTTTTTGAGATGAAAAGAAAATTGTACGCTCATAGTTAATAATTAATAAATTCCAATATTTTAAAAAAAACGAATTTTATAATTTTGGACATTTTTATTGCTATTAAAAAATATTTTCAAAATGTATTTACATGTAGTGATATTATTAACAAATATTATTGAAGATTACGAGATAATTATATGATATCCAATTCAATTTAACGTATCAAACATTTTAACGAGTAATGCTATTTGTACGTAATGATGACACGAAAGAGATATAAAAATTATAATGAATTTATTTTCTTTCTATCTTTTTTCTTTATCTTTCTCTCTCTTCAATATCATATCATGTAAAAATAGCGTTATTCTATTTTAACAAACTTACCAAAAGTAGAGTATTTTAAGCATTTTTTCTTTAAAAAAGTTTTATTATCTTATCCGTCGGTTCGTATTTCATCCACCCGCTCGTTTTTATTTACGAGAGCATCCTTAGCGATTAATCTCTCCTCTTTTCAAAATTTCATTTCTATTTCCCCTCTCTTGACACCTAGGGTTTCTCGATTCAATTTCAAAATCGAATCAGATCTCTCGAAATTTTGCATTTGATTTCCGGAATTAGATCCTTCAATGTCCGCATCCACAGTTTCCGTCACTGCAAATACCACTTCCACCCGGCGCCGAGCCGTGGAGAAGAAGCAGCCAACCGCCGTCTTAGATTTGGCTGCTGACTCGACCCAAATGGTCGCCACCGCGGCCTCCCCAATAACTCCTGATACAAACACAAACAATTCCAGTGCTAGACTAACCGCCGGTGGTACTTCCGCCGGGATCCACAAGGAAATGATCCACGTTAGAAAACCGCCGCCCAACACTACTAGCGGTGACCAAGCGACGACACGACGGAATGGAGCGTCAAAAAAGTCCTCAAAACCCGAGAAGCCATGCTGGCTCACTGTGATCAGCATTTTTGCTAAGAATTTTGTGCTCTTGTTGGCATTGGTAAGTTTTGTCCAGATGATCCAGTGGGCGGTTTCAAAAATGTCGGGTCATGATACGGATGGGATTGCAGCAATGTCAGGGGATGTGGATGGTAAGTTCGCCGAGATGGATAAGTTCGTGAAGAAGTCGTTAAAAGCCATGCAGGTCCAAGTGGAGGCCATTGACCGAAAATATGAGAATGGAATCAGTTCAATAAAAAAGGATTTTGATGAGAAATTAGATAACCAAGGGGAAAAAGTGGATTTGAAGTTGAAAGAGTTGGATGGAAGGAGTGAACTTTTTGAGAAGTTCATTGGCGATTTTGAGTCAAAAAGTTTATTATCTAAGGAAGAATTTAGTGATTTCTTCGAGGAGTTTAGGAAGTCAAAGATGAACGGAGATGGTTATGGTGATGAGGTTAGCCTGGACCAGGTTAGGGAGTACGCGAGGAATATAATAGAGAAGGAAATTCAGAGGCATGCAGCTGACGGGCTCGGGATGGTGGATTATGCACTTGCATCTGGAGGCGCGGTGGTGGTGAGTCATTCAGAGCCATTTGGGAAAGTGATTGGGAGTGTGAGTTGGTTGACAAATCGTAATAAGGTTCATGCTGATGCAGAAAAAATGCTTAGACCAAGCTTTGGGGAGCCTGGGCACTGTTTTCCGCTTAAGGGGAGTAGTGGATTTGTTCAGATTAAGCTTAGGACTGCCATTATTCCCGAGGCTGTGACACTGGAACATGTAGCCAAGGTAATCTTTTGATTACCATATTCCATATTATCAACGAAGCTTCATAGTACATTTTTGTTTGTTTGAAGTTACATATGGATACGGCTTCACATTGGTATGTTTTATGTGCCGCTCATATGGCCTATTAACTCTTTGGTGTCTTAATTTGCTTTTCTAGATGACCGAGTAATCTGAATGAAGGTCTCACTATGCCTTCTAATTAAAGAATTTGTGTATAGTTCTTCCATCTATACCTTTAATTAAATAATTTGTCGTGTAACTCTTCCATTTATATGTGATATCGCCACTTGAAACAAAAATTCTACTTTTAATCTTTAATACACTTTGACTTAGTTTAGAGTTGCAATTCCCTGCACCTTTTGCCGAGAGATTTTATAAATAGCTTCCTCCTTAATCAGGTTTCCAAGTAACTATGCAACTTTTCATGTGATTCCAACTGGAATCTCGAACTAAATGTCTTGGTTTAACCAACTTGTACTTCTCAAAGCACCTGTATTTTTATATTTTGGCAAGTTCAATAGCATTCTGTTTTAGTCTGTCTAACTGCCTTCTAAAGCTTCTTGTTCCACCACCACGTTCCCTTCAACACCTCCTTCTCTATTTTCTAACGAAATTAGCCATATCATTTTTTCATACGGCCATTTAAATATTCTAAAATTAAGACTTTATCTTCTTAAGGGATTTCTTGATCAAATCCATTATTTTCATTCAGAAACTGCTGCCTTGTTCTAATCCCATTTGTGGAGCAAATGTGCTGATATCACAATTCCACTCTTTTGTAGAAGTTTGACTATTTTAATCCCGTTCCCTACCCGAAGTTCTATTTTTTTGTCCTTTATATCCAATTTAATGACTATATCTGCTCCATTTCAATTATTTTTCCTCGATTGTGTACCCAAGTTATATCTTGTACTCGCTAACCCTTCGTTTTGAAAGAATTTATGAACAGTTTTTATTTATGAATAGGTGGAAATGATGGTAGATAAGTGGACGTACTTGTGGGCTCCACAAAATGTGTGGATAAAAAGTAGGTTTGACCAAAAGTGTTCATAATTTAAACAAGTGACAAACAATTGCTTAGTCACATGGATTTTAATGTAAGTATTCCTATATTATCAATTCCAATCCGATTCTTTATCCTATACTAACTTCAGCCCTTGCTTATTTTTCAAAACTTTTGACCATCAAAGTGGGAGAATATTTCTAGAAAGAAATATATAAAGAACAGGAAAGCTTGGATTCATTTTGAAAAATAGGTTGTCACTTATGGGGTATGTCTTAGCTAACCTTTGTTCACTTGTCTTAGCACTTGGGAGATGATATAGAGTGTTCCTTGCAGAGGATGTCTTATCGAGATGTATAGAGTTATTACAAGAAAGTTAAGTCATTTGTTAACCTTTTGTAGCATGCACTAGTGTATCTGAACACAAAGACTGGCTATGAAGAAGTATAATGGGCTTCAAATGGGTTTAAAAGAGAAGGATATATTGCATGATGACTTTTGTTGGATCAGTAGGGTTGACATTTTTTGGTGCTAGGCATATTTAATTGGATCCTTATCATCAGTTACTTCGTTTAGTTGGATGTGGAGTAGAGACGGTCTATTTTGAATGGGAAGGATTGTATGTGTAAAATCATTTTTATTTTTTATTTCTGGAAACTAATAAATATTCTTCCATGGAAACTGGAAATAACTCAAAAGAAGTTCTGAATACACGATTGATTAATAATAATTATTTTATTCATTTCTTTGGCTTCATACGTAATTAGAGATTCGGAGTTGCTATATACACATTGTTTTAGGGGGTAAAAGTAAACATAAAACACTTTTGGGAGCATTTACAAAAGTAGGAGTTCTTTGTCTTCATTTTGAGATTGCAAAATTATATTTATCAGAATGAAAAATTCAGCATGTGTATCTGAGTTACTCCTCTATTTTGCTGTCTAGAAATTTTGAGGAGGCAGTAAGTTTCTTGGAAGTTCTAGGCGACAAAATAAGTTTCTTGGAAGTTCTAATCTAGGACTAGAGTGGCAAGGAGATCATTGCAAGTTGAGTTTCTTCTTGGAAGTTCCTTTCTAGGACTAGAGTGGCAAGGAGATTATTGCAAGTTGGGAGTTTCGTAACCTAGTCCTTATGTTTTTTCCCTTCTCAATTTTGTTTGATTTCTCTTTTAGCTTTCCTTGGATGACTTTTTGCAAACTTGTGGTGGATATTATGCTTTTAGTTTACCCTCATAACTCAAATGTTGTCAATAGTTGAAGAGTCAAGCATGTTCAAGTGCATATGTATTTAAATGCTCTTTTCTCGTTTTACTTTTAAGATGAAGGGTATATTCACTAACATTTTCATGTTTTATTTTGATCAGAGTGTGGCTTATGATATGTCCAGTGCTCCCAAGCACTGTAGGGTCTCTGGATGGCTGCAGGGACGAGATTTGACAAATCCGGTGATTGATATTGAGAAAATGTTCCTCCTGACAGAATTTACCTACGACCTTGACAAGAGCAGTGCTCAAACTTTTAATGTGTTAGAAGCTTCTCCTGTTGTTGACACAATCCGGCTCGACTTCACATCCAACCATGGGAAAGCTTCTCATACATGCATATACCGATTGAGGGTTCATGGTCACGAACCCAGCTCCGTCTCCCCAATGGCAATTCAATCTTGATACCAGCTGTTTTAACCTGTCTTTACATCATCTCTAAAATTTTCTCTGTTCTAGTGTGTAGATGTTTTTACATGTGTTTTTTCTTTTTGTGCGTGTATTGCGTAGGACTGTTATCTTGCGATCTATTTAAATCTTGATCTGGTGTATTTCGGTGTTCAAGATGACATTTCTTCTCTTCAATTTGTTCTGTACGCAAGAGCCAGATGTGTATAAACTTGTTTTCAAGAAATGATCTTCATATAGTCTGCATATTAAGCTGTTGGATGGTCTTTACTCTTCATAGTAAGGGAAGATTTGTAAGTTTTTTTTTGGACTGTGTTTTTGAGTCTTTGATATGTTCCATATTGAAAATATTCTTGATATGGTAAAATCCCTTGCACCATTTATGTAATTATCCCTTGAATAGTTAGTTGGTCGTCCTATTCCATCTAACACGACACGGTCCGTTGGAATATAACTACATTGAATGTACATTAAATGAGCAAAACAACAATATTTGAAGATCTAAATCAGCCCATTGCATCTCATCAATGTTAAGTATATTGTCCATGGTATTGAAGCATATAAAACAATTAATGAAATACATCAATGAAGTTCTTGCAAATGAGATTCAAATGCAAAGAGGGAGGCTAGGGTTCTTTAAATCCAATTCTTCAATCTATTTCTTACACCACACCAGACAACATAAGGAGTGTGTATATATATATATATACACACACACATATACAATATATAAAAGTAAAGTTTTTTACTGTTCTTAAGGCATCATGACGCAATGCTGACGTTATATAAATGTGATTTCTTTTTTTGTTTAAACGGTAATTATTTGCTGAAGAATTAATGGTTTGAGTTGTGACGTGTTATCACTATTATTTCATCGAAAGGATAGTTTCTTTTTATTTTCGTATTCTCAAAACAATTTGGTATTATATGATTGGTTTTATTGACAACATGGACTCTAATTGGTTAACCATACTATAGAGCTCCGAAGTACAGATGAAGTATTTTTGGATCTTGCTGTCTTCTTTAGAAATATAAATTCAAATTCAAGCGTTTGCATTATTTGAAGTATCAAATAATGGATACATCGTACATGTAAAGTCGTTTCATTTTTATAGCTTTGTTGATAATAGACATCATAAAAAGAAAGAACTTCATCATAAGAAGAAAGATATTACAAAGGATTACACGACAATAACGAATTCGATGGCAATGTGTCTTTCTTATTCAAAAGTAACTTCAGCAAATTTTTCTTGCAGAATTTTATGAAAAAAGAATAAGTAATAAAAAAAATCTTTTAAAGCATTCTCAATCATTTTTTTGCAATAGAAGAAAAAAACAGAGAAATGATATGAAATGTTTTTGATACCTTGGGGAAATTCATATGAAATGCAATCATTATGGCAAAATGTTTTTAGCTAATAGGTCGAGATATATTTTAATGTTTTTTATGTGACAACTCATTAAGTGAAATGTGATAATATAGTTCTCATGATATGTGTCCAAATTGTACAATTGATTCATACAATTAGATAATATAATTTTTATTTTTTTCTGCATCATGAGGTCTAATTTTAGTAAAATCCAAGAAACACTATATGCAGTTAAAATTAATGTTCAAGATCGCCCCAAATATAAGAAACTTACGATATTTTACAAACATGTTCACTTGGATACAAATAATGTGAATTACAATAGAAAAATACATCATATTCACAAAAAAAAAATATTCTCTCTTCTATCGCTCACAATCGCATTCTAGAAGTATATGCATAGTTGGATCAATGTAATTAAAAAAAAAAACTATAAATACTAACAAGCAGAACCAAAACGACGACAACAATTTTCTCACACTTATGTGACTAATTTTGGGTGCCACTATTAGGTCCACTTTTTTGTTCCTATAGTATATCTTGTTCATGCTGGTAATGCAGGATATTTTCTTGGGAAGTGGGTCCCCTCGTTATTGACAACGCATTATGTACGTGTAGTATCACCTCTTTTCTTAGTGGCATAGGTTTGTGTTAGGGATAATAATGGTTGTACATGGCTCATGTGGCCATGTACAAGTAGCATGATCGTTGTGTTAGTGTCTCTTGCAAAGCAAATATTTATTGGACATGCATGATTACTATGAAATAGGTTAGTCATGTTAGTTGTAGCTAGTGGTGGCAAAAAAGCTCGACGGCTTGGGCTCGACCCGTAAAAAACCCGAGCCGGGCTCGGTCTAACCGAGCCAAGGCTTGGGCCACCCCATTTGGGGCGTCGGCTCGAGCCCGAGCGGGCCCATTAATTAAAAAAAAAAAAATTAATCAAAATCGGTTGCC
>CAIGRO010022901.1:0-10892 GCA_903798355.1 Fraxinus baroniana
CTTTAACAACTTCAACAAAGAAATTTGGGTCACACCTAAATTTCAACAATATGCATGCAAAACCCTAGCTGAGGATAAGGCCAAATAGCCTGTTAAAATAGGAAAAATAAATAAATAATTTTTTCTCTTCTTAAAGAATAAAAAGGGCAATGAAGCTGGAAAATATGAAGATAATGTGCAAGGTCTTTCAACTCAATTGGGAGTAGGGCTGGCGGCGGGTTGGGTTGGATTGGTTTTGAGTCCAACCCAAACTAAACCAAAAATATTCGGTTTGACAAAAATTCAAACCGAAACTAACTCATTCACGGTTGAAACCCAACCAAATCCAAACCGATCGAACTCAGGTTGGTTTGTGTTAAGTTGATTGGTTTGGACTTGACTCCAATTCAAGTTGAACATTTTTTTATGGGTCCAATGATTGAGACTTTTCTTGTTGAATCTTGGACGAATTTCAATTACATTAAAAATGGTGATTTAAATGACCTTGAGTCAATTGAAATTGGATCAATGGTCCATGTGGTTAAGTTTCATTCTAATAGAACAATATAAATTAAAAATATTATAAAACATGTTAAATAGATTATACCATGATCAAATTAAACACATATTAAATCAATCAAAAATATGTTGAATATCTGCATATTACACATATTGAATAAAATAAATTAAACATAAATACTAAAAATGTTAAATCATCAAAACTTAATACAAAATCTCCTCCTTCATTTCAAGTGTTTAGTCAAAAATCACATTAAAAAATCGAGTCGAAAAGTCGATGCATGAGCAACAATGAGAGAGAGAAGATACATAAATGAGAATTTTAATCATTAGGTTTTAGGTTTTTAGTTTCAAATACTAATTTTCATTTTAATATTTAATTTATTGGGTTGGATTGAGTCTGATTGAGTTTTAATAGATAACTCGGAACCTAACCCAACCCTACTCGATCTAAATTTTGATTTCCTAACCCGAACTCAACCCAATTGAACTAAAAAATCAATCCAATATGGTTGGTTTGGGTTTAGTTGATTGGTTTGACTGATTCGAATTGATTTTTGTCCAACTCTAATTGAGAGTATTATGGTCGAAGGGAAGGGAATAAGCATGTGGACATATTGGACAAATCAGCTAATAGTTAGAGACCTTCTACAAATTAAAATGAGATCAAAGTGAAGCAGTTTTTTTTTGAACCATTTCAAGGGTCATGGAATGAAGCTTAGCCCACAAATTCTATATGCCATAGACGACTTCGTTAAAAGTGTCATTGGTAGATTGAGAGAAATGATAAAAGATCAACTTACAAATAAGTCAGAGGCCAGTTGAGCTTACCAAGCCGACACGAGTCACAATATGCCAAGCAGGGGCTTGAAACACTGTACAAAATTCTGATTAAGCAATTAAATAAAAAAGACTTAAGGAATATGGGATCATGTATGGAAAGTGCTAATAAAGAAGATGTTCCATAGTCCACAATGAAGGCGACGATAGAAAGCGAGATGAGAGCGGATGCTCCATCTTTTTATCCAAGTACAAATAATGTCGAGGATGATTTTGGACATATTCATGGAGATTAGGACGAAGCAATGGATTTTCCATAACTAGGATACGATAATAGATTTTTTTTTATAAAATCATCTTCAAGTAGCGAGTTTAAATGTGATCAGAAAACAAAGAGACAATGCACCTGCCGTATGATGACAAAGAGTATGAAAAANGGAGGCACATCTTGCGATTTACCTCATCCACGATGGTCCAAAGTAGGGTTGGTGGGGGGCCCTCAAGGTTGGGGTTCAACCTTTTAAATATTTAGAGGGCATATATATTTATTTACTGTTTCTCAAGGGTTAAAATGGTAAATAAAATGTTTGATGAAGCATATTTAGGGAACCTATTTACGTGTCGATAAACAATAAATGTACTTGAAAATTGTTAATTGGATAAATAATTGTGCTTTTAAATTTGTAAGGGACATTATTGTCATTGTATGCACGAATTTTTGTCGCATGGGTAAGGATAGAACGAGGTCGCACGTGTGACCATGCAGTGTGCTGTCCTTTTCGTCATAAAGCCCTCTTTATCTTTACTTTGAAAAAAATTATATCAATTTTATAAAATAAATAATAGACTATTTTAAGGGTGTGTTTGTCTCCCATTTTTGGGAGAGAAATGATATAATGAATAGTAATTTTGGAGAATGTGTGGTTGAAATTTAAAGTAACTTTATTGATTTGTGTGTAAAATATTTTATTGGGTAAATGTGTGGTGGAGAATCTTATTGTAGCAAATAATATTTTGAATTAATGGTAGACAAACATGGGCTAAGTACGTTGAAAATACTTTTTAATTACTATATATCTCACAGGCTATAGTTTTTTTCGGTTTGATAATATTATGAATATTTTTCAAGCGAAAATTTTAAAAACTCATTTCCTTTCTTAGCGTATGTTTGGTAGCCATTGTCGACAAGATTTTCAGCAAAAAAAAAAATGATCGTTAACGACAATAGGTGGGTCCCACTTGTGAGACAGCAAGTCAAAAATGATTGTTGATTTTCATGTTAGGTAAAAAAATAAATTTTTTGGGTTGAAAAATGGCTACCAAACACTCGCTTAAATAATCATAATTTCTTATTTTATACTTATAAGGGTATGTAATTTTTAATATAAATTCCAATATTATAAGTCTTCGATTTTTTATTTTCATTTAAAATTTCACGTGTAAATGAGCATTTTCGTCAAAGGAAGACAGAAAAAAGTTTTGTAATTTTCATAAACACAATAGATGAAATTTTCTTTACCTAAAAATAAAACAAATACGAAAAATAATAATTTCAGATCAATTAATTATAATCCATAATGTACATTTTCTCCAAGATATTTTTGAAAATTAGAAAAATATCAAAATGCATGAAACCGAAAGCGTGTGGGGACGGCATAGTTCCAAATAAGGAAAATGGATTCGTCCAACTCCAAATTCAAACTTCCAACACATCGCCCAATTATCAAAATAATTTGAATTGTTACATTTAAATAATAAAATTATTAGTATTAGATTTCATTTAGCCCATGTTTGATTTAGATTAAAATCTCAATTCAAATTCAACAATTAATTTTAACTACACATTTCATTAAATTTTATCAAAATGTACTAAAAATTTGATTTTAATCTCTACCAAATATGGGTTAAATATGTATTAAATGAATAACAATTGAGAATATATTTTTAAAATTTATGTTTGACACGAACAAGATATGGGGTGTGTAAAAAATAATTTTGTAATAACTGTTTTTTTTATTTTACACGAACAAGATATGGGGTGTGTTTAAGTCACATTATTTTGAAAGAATATATTCTGGAATTGTAAATTGATGGAGAATGTGTGGTTGAAAAAGAAGAAAAAATTATTGATGTGATGAAAAATATTATTTTATTGAAGAATGTGTAGTTGAAAATAAGTAGAAGAATGAGAATGATAATTTTAATGTGTACCAAACAGGGGCATGATATAGATTTATCATTTGAAATTTGAGTTTAAGAAGCTTATTTAGCCCCTGTTTGGTGCACATTTTGAGTCCAAGAATGCATTTTTTTATATGATAGGGAATATGTGGTTGAAAAATAATGAAAAATTATTGATGTCATGGAAAATATTATTTTATTGAAAAATGTATAGTTGAAAATGTATAAAAGAATCAGAATGAAAAAAATAATGTAACTTAAACAGGGACTTACGTGCAAATCGGGTTAATTCAAAATGATCATATTAGAATGGGACTGTTTGACAAATCTTATAAGTACTCAACTTTATTACAATAATATAGAATCGTTATGTTGAATTTATTGAAATTAGACAAGATTAAAAACGAAATATACGTACATACCTTTGTTGATCGTCGTGCCTAGTTCTTTCTAACTAAGAGTACAAAACATATTATAAGAGTTTGCATTATTAATAGTATTTATTATTCTTATATTTTTGAATTTATTGTTCACAAACAATATTTATACCGAAAATTATTAACGAAAATTATTTAAAACCTTATAAAAGAATCACCTGAAAAACCTTTCTCAAGTGTTTTTGGAAAAAGGAGTGGGTGTCCCGTTTGGGTGCATAAATTTCTGAATTTAATGATAATAAATGGGCACTGAAATATTGAAAGAGGATGGAACTTTTACCTTTTAGTTATTTCCACTTATTTTTCTAAAATAATTACTTCTGGTGGGTTATGGGGGAAAGCATGCGATGTTGACGTTATTTAGGGTGTGTTTGTCATCCTTTAAAAATTAAATTGTTTGTTACATTATCTTTTATTCATCACACATTCACAGAATAAAATATTCTACACATAAATCAATAAAATTTCTTTAAATTTTAATCATACATTCCCCAAAAAATACTATTCAAAACTTCATTCTTTATCCCATAGTGCGAGACAAACAGGGGCTTAATAGAGATGACACGACACTCGCCCATGTTCTGCATGCTGACGTACAAAGTATGTTGACAAAGTGGAATGACAAAGTGACGTGTACGGCTAGAATTTTAAGGCGATGGACGACTGTGATTTGCTAACAGTGATAAATGAAAATTTGAAATTTGAAATACTAAAGTTCTCTCTCTCTCTCTCTCTCTCTCTCTCTCTCTCTTCTTTCTTCCTCGCGGGTTAGGCTACCATTTGGAGAACCCATTTTCTCCAAAATCGAGAGACAGATCCGGCAACCGCTCAACGCTCATGGCCACACGTATGGGGTCTTCGAAATTTGAAATCGAAGTCGTTCTCTCAAGTCTCTCTCTTCCATTCGTCCTAGTTCTCTCATATCAAGAATAAATGCCCAAATCGAAAGTTCTTCTTCGTCCCGGTTCTCTCCGTGAAGAATAACTTCCCAAATCGAAACTCAGAGCTCCAACACCGGTCTCTACACGTCGCGGCACTGTCCGGAGTGGTGTTTTCAGTGTGAATTTGAGTTTTGACTTGCTTGTTGAGAAATTTGGCATTACTGCCCGGAGTGAATTGGTGAACCAATTTGATAATGGCTTATTATGTATCTGGAAACCAATTTCATGCTTCGACATACTGTTTTCATGAAATGGATTGTTGTTTGGCTTCTGCTATATTATTGTTTCATGCTTCGACTAGTTTATGCTTCAATTTTTGAGCATTTCATGTGTTAGTGTTATGACAGAATTTCGGGAAAGAACTTTGGAGTTTGCCATGGCTGCAGGGGCATCAGACACTTCTTTGGCGATTGCTCGATTAAACGTCGATGCCCAGATTGTACACGTGGATTTTAGAAGTTTTTTGTTGTTGAAAGGGACACTCCGAACGTGAACCTGACCGTATGCCGTGGAAAACCACCTACTGAACGAGAAACGATGGGGAAGGACATGGCATAGTATACTCGGTTAAGTGTGTAATTTTTTGGTGATGTAGTTTGGGAAGTAGGTGGCTGTTGTAATTCCCTCTGTGGTGTACGTGAATACCCAGTTATGTGTGATATTTCATTCCATCACATACATTGCAATGCTCTAAGTTATGCGCTAGTTTATAGTCATTCCATCACATATATCATCTTGATCAATGACAAAGTTTCTAAATTTATTCCACAATAAAACTGGACCATTTAGATTACAAAGTGATAGGACAGTAGCAATTTGACGACGAATAGATACAAATAGCAATAAACCTTCCTCCTTCCATTTCTCCTTCCGTTTCACCTTCCACAACATTCACATTGTCCTCAACGTTATCATTTCTGAAATCAACGAACAATTCATCATCCATATTCTCTTCTCCCGTGAAACATAAACACTGACCTACTAGTTACGCGTTCAAAATTTCATCAAAAACCTTGAGAAAAAAATTACAATCACATCCAGCATTCGCATTATAAGTGCTACCTCCTCAAAGATGTTATAATTCAAGAATAAAGAGCAGGGCATTACCTGCCCAATTATGCGACAACAATGCCCAATAAATCACATGCTTCACAGAATTGCTTCAACAGAGTATTTGGACAAACAAAGCCTGTATTATTTTACAATAACAATTAAACTCACTTCAACAAAGAGTGTAGCTGAACAAATGAGTATTATTTTACAGCTATAGAGAACTAGCAATGAAACTCACTTCAACAAATTTGTCTGAATGAAAAAATCAATAGCACGCCTAACAATTTCGTAGCTGCAATTTAATGAAACTCAGTTCAAAAATTCTGTCTAAATGAAAAATCGACAGCATACCCAAACATTTGATAGCTGCAATTTCATGGAATATAGCTTACGGAGGATGAATGGACGCGTCAAAGGACTGCCGGAGATGGGGATCGGACTTCACTGTCTGTCGAAGCTGCACGATTGTCAGAGAGATGGATATCGGACTTTGACAATATTGCTGGGTTTCTCGCCTTTCTTCTACAAAAGAAAGGTGTGGATGTGTAAAGGGATCGCGGTAATGGAAGATGGAAAAAATGGTTTTTGGCGCTTTCGTTTCCCTGATTTCGTCCCCTTTTCATTGATTGACCTGGAATCGTGGTTTTGGCGCTTAATTTTCATTTATCACTGTTAGCAAATCACAGCCGTCCATCGCCTTAAAATCTTAGCCGTACACGTCACTTTGTCATTCCACTTTGTCAACATACTTTGTACGAGTAGCATTATTGCCCAAAATGAGTTATTCCACTGACTCCTTGTCCAAAGTCCAACGTGTCACTGTTAATTTTGTAGAAGATTTCAATTTGGTCACTAAACTTTAACTTGTTCCAAGATTTTCGTCCAATTTCAAGATTTCTTTCATGTTGGTCACTGTATTAGTCTCCTTGCAGCTCATAAATTGTTTACATGGACGAATCCTCCCTCAAAAAATGGAACAAATACGTGGTCGTTCAATTTTCTAAATTGAATAATTAATTTGAAACAAATATCTATTGACGCGTACAACATTAGTGGTTTTGCTCGGGTTGGTTTCATTATCGTAAAATGGCTTTCTCTTGTAACTAACTCATCCTCTGAGCTACATTTCTTGTTTGAGTAACTAATTTGTGGAAATTACAGGAAACCAATATTTTCAAGATCTCAATTCATAAATTATAGGTTAGGTTTATTAATTAAAAAAATCAGATGTTTTTAAATAGTGATATGATGATAAATATGTGATTAAAAAGTAAGAAAAAATTATTGATGTGATGGAAAATATTATTTTATTGAAAAATATGTGGTTAAAAATAAGTTTTGAAATAATGTATTTTTAGAGAATGTGTGTCAAACATGGGCATAAAATAAATATTTTTACAAAGTATAGCAATTCAATGATTAATTAATCTACCCTACACAATTTCAATCTCAAACCCTAATTATTTCTCTCCATTTCCCCCATTTTTTTCTCTCTCTAAGAGGGTGTTTAGTGGGGGATTGAAATTAGATTTTTAGTAGGTTGTGAAAGAAGTTTTTGAAATGTATGGTTGAAAAGTTGTGGGACCCATGAAAGATGTGATTAATATTGATTGTTTGACGTTGACTTAGATTAAATTAGATTTTAATCCAAAACAAACATGCTCTAATCTCTTATCTCTTTATTCTCTCCTCACCATCTCTCTATCTTCTTGTTAGCGATATCGATCACAGTGTGGCGTAGGCGAACCCACCACACATCAGATTCGAGCCCATAGCGACTGGTTGCGACTCGCAATGCAAGTGCGATGACTAGTTACTTCCGTGCGCTATTTGACTCATCTTCTCCGATGCTTTTCTCCAGCCCCGCTACACAAAATGGTTTTGCACGCTATTCAACTACGACTTGCACAATCTCTCTTTATCTAACGGTACTTCTCTTCTCCGATGACTTCTTTCTAGCGTCGTGCGGCACCATTATGTGTAGGTGATTTTCTGATATGTCGTTTTTGCGGGTGTGGTAGTGTTGGAAGAAATGGTGGATTTTAGTAGGCGGTGGTGGTGGTTGTACGATGGTCGATTAGAGTTGCAAGCGGTAGTGGTGGTTGATTGGAGTTGCAGGTGGAGTTAGTGGGTGGTTATTGGAGAAGGCGTCTGTGGGGGTGGCAACAATGATGTGTATAGTGATGGTGGAGGTGGTCGGAAGAAATTGTGGATTTTAGCAGGCAACGATTGTAGTTGTGCGGTGGTTGATGGGAATTGTAGGTGGAAGTGGTGGGTGGTTGTTGCAGCAGGCGATTATGGATATGGCTCTGGCGATGTGTGTAGTGGTGATGAGTAGCAGTGGTGGTGGTGTGGGACGAAAACTACTTGTGATTCATTATTTGGATATTGTGACCAATAAGTTTGTTAATTAATGGCCAATAACTAATTTGCGACCTAACAGAGTATGTGATTGTGACTAGAATTTGGAAGGTTGTGACCAAATAATTTGTAATTGATAAATAACTTGTGACCGATAAATGAATTGTAACTTATAAAATTTTGATTTGTCCTATAAATTTTTTTATTTATGATCGAGAAATAATTTGTGATCAATTAATTTGATAATTTGTGACCAAATTGTATAGAATTGTGATCTTAATATATTTAATTAATGAAATATATATTTAATTAATTATTTCATAAACAAAATTTAATTAATATCTAATTTTTGAAGTTTTAAATCTTATCTCTTAGTTTTGAAATAGATCATACTCAAACCTCTTAAATTTCTATAGTTTAATATCATAATATTAGAGCAAAGAAAGGTATTCATTTACAAAAATTGTGTAAATATAAGATTTTGTCGAAAAGTTGAAGTTATGCACATGAATGAATAAATGGTAAACAATTTATATGGATAAATATCTCTACTCGTTTTGAACTGTCATATCTCATTATTCAATTTAACTGTCAATCACCAATATTCCATCATTATAATGATAAATAACATTATTCATGAAATAATTACACGTTCTTTTTCCTTTCAATTATTGCAAGATATTAAATGTTTAATTAATTTTGATTTCATTTATTATACTAGTTAATACTTAATAATATCAATCATCTTCCAAACTTAAATTACAGAAATTCCTTTTTTTCTTTTTGACTTACCTCATCATAAGTTATTTTAGATCAATTTGCTTCATCTAACTTCACCATTAATACTAATCTCTCTCAATTAAGACTTGATAGAATTTAAGAGCACGTTTGATTGGGCTTAAAAGTTATTTTTCAAAAATATATATATTTAAGATTTACTTTTTAAATAAATAATTTCTTGCTACTAAAAGCCGTCGTGAGCACTTCACCATTATATTTCTGGTGGTGGGAGAAGCCGTCGTGAGCACTTTGAAGGTCAAGTCAGTCAACGAGAAAAAATATAGTGAGTGTGGAATGAGTTTTAAAGTGCAAGCCACTAAAGCGTTCGAACATCAAGAATATGTATGTGTATAAAGATGTGAGCAATCTTACAATGTTTGAGAGTTAGCATTTCATTACCCTTAATTGATGTAAATTTTGAGCTTTTATAGTAGCATTGCTGGAGTGGTGGCTATTGGATGAAGAGGCACATGACTTCATCCTAATGGTTGAAGCATCCCATCATAGGTTATAACACCAAACGTCCTAGGCCCTACAACATTTTAATGTTTGATGAAAAAGTAGCCACTCTAGGACTTATGCTTGAGTACCTTGGATACAGGCTAACAAGACCTAACATTAGGTTGCTACAAGATGTCACATCAATCACTTTCATAAGATTTGTGCTCAAGATCTCTTGGGAGAAGCGATTTGTAAAAGATGCTCCTCTGTGATGAGGTCACCACTTCAACAATGTGGGATTTGGCCTCATAAATTGTGCTTCATATCCACTTCGACAACGTGGGCTTCGGCCTCACTCATTGCTCTTCAGTGAAGTGGTGGATTGCACCCTTGAGTGACTTATAGTAGGAGGTGCCTCAATTGAGGCATGTTTGCTTCGTTATCTTTGATGATGTGGAGTGTGGGTATTTGGTTGAGCTTCTGATGGGTTGTCATGTGTCTTTTCTTGAGTCTCAGTGGCTGTCGATGGGCTTTTGTTTGAGCCTCGTTGACGAAGTGCAACAATAGTCCACTAAGTCCATGTATGAGTATTCATATAATGTGTGGACTTCCAAAGTAGGTTGAGTTAATTATGAGGGGACCTGTTAAGATCATTTTTGACACAACAAGCTAAATAATTTCTATTTGGAAACATCATATGTTGTCCAATAGGATTACCTACTCTCCGAGTCTTACTTGTAGCAGAGATAAATGTGGTTTTAGAAGTGCTAACGTCATGAGGATTAGAATTTTCATAATCTAGACCACTCCTGTTTCTAGAAGGTTGTTCATTCCGAAAAGATTATCAAGCTTTTGAGAACCACAAAAAAATTCAAGAAGTTGAGACTTGTAATATTTAAATTTGCTGAGAATGTTCTTAACTAGGATTTCTAATTTATCATTCTCAATAATCAGCTCACTAACTCTTAATGGTAGTTTAGGCTATATAGGCTATGACCTAAGTGTCATGATTGTTTGTCCTCACCAAACTCTACCGTCAATGAAAACTCTACAAACTAGGGAGGTGGCACAGATTACTAGGTCGAGCACTGTAGCTTGACAAGAAAAAATGGATAACTCTAATCTTGTGGCCTATATAAGGGAAAATATGCCCAACGAAATGGATCGAGCTGATTAAACCCTTTGCAATACACTGTTAGAACAAAATTTCCAGCAAATACACTAAGCTTTACTTTTCAAGATATTCATGTAGGAAAATTAATTTCAATATCGAATACTGAATTTACACACTGGATACCGTATATGCAGATCGGATACCAAATATGCAGTTTGGATACCGTATATACCACATGCTCATACACCGTATTATAGATTAAATTCTATAACAAATAATTGCAGCAAACTATTAAAAAAAACAATT
>CAIGRO010022906.1:0-22660 GCA_903798355.1 Fraxinus baroniana
ACTCAAGAGGTTTTTTTTTTTTTTTCCTTTCAATTTTGTGAATATTTACGGGTTATTTCCAGAGTATATTTCTATGGGACTACAAGGGAACTCATTCTTTTCGCAAGATTTTAAAAAAGATTGTTATCAGTTGTAACAAAGAAAAAAAAACTTGACACAAGAAAATTGATTTGTGAATTTTTACAACTAGATAACTTTGGCACTACAACGAAATTCATTCTTTTCGCCAGCTTTTGACGAGGATTGTTATAAATTGTACTGAAGAGAAAACTTGATACAAGTTGAAATACGAAGAAATGGATTTATTTTTGTCGTTATGAGAATAAATTTGTTACATTCGTAGAAACAGCTCGTTCATTTTAATTTTGGAGGAGCACTTTATTATCTATAACTTTTTGGTCAACTAGAGCTAAGATGAATAGCATGGAATGCCTTTTTTTGGTCTTAGTAGCGAGAATGATAGTGAAGTCACTATAGAGGATCATAATGCCCCAAAGAATGAGAGATTTAAATATTGTTCTCATCATTGATTATTGTGTATTGTTTAATTTTGATCTATGTATTAAGCTTTTATATGTAAAAACACGAATGAAATACGAGTCCTTATCTATAATTAAATTTGCCAATTTATCGAATTTTCAGTTGTGCTGTTGAGATACAACCAGAGTTTTTTCTTATTGGTTTCTTATAACCTGAGAGCCTGATATGATATTCTGCTTCATGAAGTTGTATATATTTTCCTTTTTTACAGATAGATGGCTTTTATTAATCTTGGTGTTTAGAATAGAGTAAAATGAGTAGCCGAAACCCGGAAAGCAGTCATAGTTCAAGAACATACTGGACACCAACAATGGAAAGATATTTTATTGATCTCATGTTAGAGCATATTCATAGAGGGAATAGAACTGGACATACCTTTAACAAGCAAGCATGGACTGATATGCTGGCTGTCTTTAATGCAAAATTTGGATCTCAATATGACAAAGATGTATTGAAAAGCCGCTACACAAATTTGTGGAAGCAATTCAATGTTATCAAGAATATCCTTGGACAGAGTGGGTTTTCTTGGGATGAAACTAGACAAATGGTGGTGGCTGATGACTACTTGTGGGATGCATATATCAAGGTTTATTATTATTACCTTATCTGATATATCTCAATGTATAATGTTGTTACTGATTGACATAAAAGCATACAGATACATCCAGAAGCGCGGCCGTACAAGACCAAAGCAATACTCAACTTTGATGACATGTGCTTGATATATGGGTATACAGTTGCTGATGGAAGATACAGCCGTTCAAGTCATGATTTGGATGTTGAAGATGAAAATCTTCAGGGGGCAATCTTTGGTATGTTTGCCTTTTCTTGATGTATAACTTCATTAAAGTTGGGATGCTTCAATTCATACACTAGTTGGTTACTTTGAATCCTCAATTTGGAAGGGTTGGCTTGGCTGTTGGAGCTTTTCGTGGGACCATAGTTACTGATGAGGACAGAAGTTTTAAAACAGTGCATGTTCTGCCCTATATTTTGGTTTATGACATTTGATAGGTTATCATTTTTTATTCTTCCACAACTTGTGGTTTAAAATTCACAGGAATACTTGGGGATTACATTTCAGAAATAAAGAAATTCACAGGAATACTCTTATTAATTCTGGTAATGTGATATAACTGTTGTCGCCACTGAGGTTTACTTATGAGTTGCTTATAAATCATACCATGAATCCAAGCATGGAGAGTGAGAAATTAAATTATATATCCCCTGATGATTAGGATTCTGAATTTTTTTGGTAGTGTGCTTTTATTTCTCATGAAAAAGCTTAAAGAATAAACCCTTTCTTGACAGTTAGTGGAAGTAGTGGTATGGGCCCTTCAAGTAGTTCAAGGACAGAGTGGACACCAGATATGGACGATTATTTTATTAAATTGATGCTGAACCAACAAGAAAGAGGCAATAAGCATGACAATACCTTCACAAAACAAGCCTGGACGGATATGCTCGTGTTGTTTAATGCAAAATTTGGCTCCGATTATAGCAAAAGAGTATTAAGACACCGTTACAAAAAATTATGGAAGTACTGTAGTGATTTAACGACTTTGCTTAAACAGAAAGGTTTTTGCTGGGATGAGAAAGAGCAAATGGTGATAGCTGATGACGATGTTTGGGATGCCTATATTAAGGTATACCACTTTCTTGAATGCAGCATTTATTTGTTTATTGCTCAAGGAGGCTTACATTACATATGTAGGCACATCCACATGCTCGATCTTATAGAACCAAAAACTTTCCGAACTATAACAATTTGCGACTGATTATCGGGGACATAATCGGCGAGGAAAGCCAGAGTGATTCCCATCAAGACAAATACATTAAAAATGAGGCCGTTGCTGCAAATGCTGGTATGTTCAATTTCTCAACGAGGAAATATTTTGCTGTTTGAGTTGGTTCTTTTTAGTACAATACACATTGTCTTGTCTGTAGTTTCTTATTTGTCGAGCTCTGAATCAGTAGGTTTGGGAGGAAAAAAATTGACTGTGTTAAACCTTAAAATTTTGAGTTTTTAGAATCTTCATGACTAATTATGATGATTAGATGTGCATGATAAGTTATTAACTAAAGGATTTATTCTTGAACAATACTAAGTGCCCAACTAAGCATAAAACTTTACGGGCAAGTGACTAAGTTTTAGAATAAATAATTATTTTTGTTTGTTATGAGTTATTTTAAAGTAATACCTAACTTACTCTCAAGTACCTTTTGTTAAAAATAATCTATTCGAACATCTTCATATACAAAAAATTGCTTAAAAGTAAGTTTGACCTACATTTAAGCTTAGTCCAACGCGCTCAAGTATTATGTGGGACAAACCATCCGGTGGAATGGTAGTCAACGTACTATACTAATACTATATGATATCCCAATTGTCAAGCAGTCAATTATGTCACACTAACCATCGATAAGTTTGGATCTAGATTTAGTCATTACAGCAGCAAAGAGATTTGGATCCATCAATGGCAAAAGAGACAGACCTTGAGATGGAAAATTTTAAGGCTATATCTTATGCCTACTTTTTTAATCCTTTGATTGTCCCTGTTTTTTTTTCTTTTTTCTTTTTGGATTGTGTTTTATTAAAGAAGTTCAAGACCTTATCCTTTACCTTGTTTTGTCTATCCTTTACTTTTTATCTAAGTATTCCTCTCATTTTGTTCTTGTGTGTGTCTGCCTTGTTCTCTTTTTCAGGAGCCAGTTTCCATTGGTTGAATCGTAACATTAAGTTCATTTAGAAACCGAGAGTACTTAGTTTTTGGAATTCTTTGATTTTTTTGAATTCTTTACTTTAACTATTGTCCATCATCAATTTACAAATTTGCAGGCAGCGTGCGCTCAAGAACATATTGGACGCCACCAATGGACCGTTTTTTCATTGACTTAATGCTTGAGCAAGTGCGTAGAGGGAATCGAATTGGACAATCGTTCATAACCCAAGCTTGGAATGACATGGTTGCATCATTCAATGAAAACTTTACATCTCAGCATGACAAGGAAATTTTGAAAAATAGATACAAACATTTTAAAAAGCAATATAATGATGTTAAGATCCTTCTAGAGCATAGTGGTTTTTCATGGGATGAGGGCCGAGAAATGTTGACAGCTGAAGATTGTGTTTGGGATGCTTATATTAAGGTTATGCCTTTTTTACCCATCAGTATTTCTATTTTTCAGTTGATTTCTATTTCTCAAGAATAATTCGTGCAGGCACATCCTGATGCTCGATCTTATAGAGTTAAAACAGTACCATGTTATCACAAATTATGTGTCATATATGGACAAGATAAGCTCGAAGGAGTATACAGCAGTTTGGCCGGCAGCTTAGCTCCAACTACTGAAACTCCTGGTATGATTGGAGTTATGTTTCCTTTCTAACTTTTTACATGCGAGATTTGTTAAAATGCACTATGCAAAGAGGTTATTTTTTATGGGGGTTCTGTAAACTTAAATTAAAATGTTTGTTTCTTTCTGATAGGGCCGGAATATAAGCCTTTTTTTTCTCTGTTTCTCTTGAAAAGAAATTGTTGGAGCTGTTTCTGAAAATAGAAAACCTGAATCCATAGGGTTATGTAGTGGCAGACTTATACCTGAAGCAGTTTTCGTTGTGCTCATTTCTTTGTTTCCCATAAAATTGTAATATTCACTGGTAAAAAACTTCGCTATTTGGTAGGTGATGGGAAGGCTGAAGATTCCTCTCCTAGTATAGATGTCTCTGAAGGTTGGACCATGTCGATGGAACGCTATCTTATTGACCTTATGCTGGAGCAGGTGCACCAAGGTAATAAAGTTGGTAGTACATTTAGTGAGCAAGCTTGGGCACACATGACCTCGATGTTTAAAGAAAAACTTGGCGTACAATACAAGCTACATATTCTAGAAGACCATTGTCTCAGCTTGATGAAACAATACAATGAAATCAACAACCTCCTCAATCAAAATGGATTTTCTTGGAATGAAACCCTACAAATGATTGTAGCTGATAATGATGCGTGGGAATTGTATAAAAAGGTACGAGGTTATTTTTCCGGAGTAAAAAGTGTTAGTGAGTTACTATTTTGCTTAAAAGTAATATAATATCACTTTTCTCCATCTCGTCTAAGCACTTGTATCTTGTTAAATGCCAACCCAATTCCATTCTTCATTTGCAGGAGAACCCGGGCTCAATTTCTTATAGAGATAAAATATTACCACAGTACAATGATTTGGGTATTATTTTTGGACCAACTGAACCAGTGGAAGAAGAATTGAGCTATGGGGATGTTAAAATAGAATTTGATCAAGATCCTACTAACGCAAGTACTGATAAATATGCTGGAGATCTTCCAACAACAGTTCTAGATTCAGTGACGTGTGATCAAGCAAAAAAGCGACCAACAGAAGCGTTAACAGGTTTCGAACGTTGTAGCAAAGTGCAAAAAAGTGGCAAAGATGAAATACAAGGGACTATTACCAACATCACGGGTGTAGATGCAAAGTTGGTAAATAAGGAAGCTGGTAAAAACTATACTGCCATGGAGAGTGCCATCGAGGCACTTCAAGCGATACCAGACATCGATGATGAGCTTTTATTGGACGGTTGTGATTTATTGGAGGATGAGAGGAAAGCAAAGACATTTTTGGCGTTGGATGTTAACCTCAGGAAAAAGTGGTTGTTAAGGAAGCTCCGATGCTCATAACTTTTCGATCTTCTACAATGTGACATTTACCATTTTGCATTTGCTCGTTTTTGCTGGTCCTGTGACTGGTTTTTCAGTTCAGAAAACTGAATGGCGATTTGATGTAAATATTTTCTTATAATTGTTTCTTTATGATGAATTTTTCGAAATTACCTTCCTGCAGTGGTCACAGAGATGTCTTCTTACGAGTCCTGTTAACGTCCACATAGCACACTCAAGAACATTTGTCTATTTCAAGAGGAAGGAATGCTGGTTTTTTTCAGTCGAGAAAACTGAAATGACACGATGTTAATGTATATGTGCATATAACTGTTTATCAAGTTGTTTCACGGTCAAGAAATGACACGATTGTTGAAGGGTTTGACTGAAATTACTAGAAATCGGTTAGAAACGGGTTTTTGGAAGGAGCCTTTTGCCAGTAGTCTAGTATTGGAAGAATTGGCTCTCTCATAAGCAGAGCAAGTCACCAAATCATTTTGTGAGGTAGTAATCATGAGTTGGCAAAAATTAAGATATAATCTTGCTTAAAATGTCAAGCGCGATTACTGTTTTATTCTATTATGATCGAGGAAATATGGCAATCCAGGTAAAGGGTAAAGCCGAACCCTTTTAACACAAAAAAAATTGTAATACAACCGATATTTCATCAGACCAAGTACATTTGGCTATAATATTTGTTGAACAAGAGCTGCTCTTTAATCTCTCATGTAGAACTAAACATTTTGACTCGATAGTGCATAGAAAACAATGCAGACATACAAAACTGGAATTCATCTTCGAAGAGTCACAATCAGGGACTTCCAGTTACCATACAACAAACCCATTTCAAAACGTGATCCCATCAAAATCGACTTCTGATGCTAATTTCTCCATCTCATTTAGTGGTGCAAGCATAATAGCAACTGAACTCATTTGACACGTCTCCTGTCCCTGTCCCTATCCCTGCTCCGTTCTCTTGCCTTATCTCTGTCATTGTCACCCCTCTCCCTGCTTCCACTCTTCTCACGCTCACGATCACGATCCCGATCCCGGTCCAGGTCGCGGTCCTTTATCCTTTCACTTTCGAGATCATGACCTCTTTCCCGATCACGACGCAGTTCCCTATCTCTGTTCGCGTCACTATCCCTCCCTCTGTCTTGGGCAGATAATTTCCTTTGAGGGCTTTCGCTTCTGCCTTGGCTGTGACGTCGTTTTTTTGAAGGATCACGGGAATCATCTCTTCTTTCCCTCTCTACAGTTCATAAAATGTAAATTAAGATGAGATAACCCCAAGAGTAGGAGGAATATTTATGCAGTAAAGTCCTGTTATAAGGAAATTAACGAAAATTCACATACAGAAGACTTCCACAAAAACCCAATTTTAATGGGTAATAACAAGTCAGATGACAGAACCAAGTGTGCAACTTAGCACTCACTAGTTTAAATTTTGAGGGTCTCTCATAGTCATTATATTTGGGTAAAGAGAGTTTAGGCAAAAGACGACGACAAATTCTTGTAATAACCATTTAGTGGAATCATAGACTGTGCACAGACTCAGGTTTCATTGACCTGAACCATGTTCTTCGAGTGTTAATTTACTAATCAGTTCTTCACTTTTCTTCTTGTTTTTCTTGTGTAATGCAGTTTGTCACATCACAAAGCACCTAAAAAGAAAAACTTTACTCGGTGTTTATGATTCCCCAAAATGGCTGTCACATATCAGAAAATCCAATATCAGCAATCTAGCTAGAGTGACCATGCAGTCTCTAACTCTAATGTTTGACAGGACATCCAAGAATTCCAGAAACGGAAAGACGGATTCTACCAGACAAATTAAAGGTCGTTCCAACAGCATAACCATGAAAAATTAGATGAGAAGCATAATTGATAGAATTAAGACATTTTGCACAGTTAAAAAAGTGTAAAAGTCTCATGCATAAAGAAACAATATACCATAATCTAAAATTTAACAATAGTATTAGCTCATCATGAATTTGATATAAACAAGCTCAAGACTTACTTCTGCCAGAAGCATCTGGGTTGGAATCCAGTAAACCATATTCAGATTGTAACCGACTCCGACGGATTGAAACTTTTCTCTCAATTTCCTCAGGACTTCTTATTCCTTGCTCTTCAAGAGATTCGCGATATTCCATCAAAGCAACTTCAAGACGCCTCAACTTTTGTCTGTAAAAATGTAGTCATGATCAATCACCTTATTATAGCCAACTCTCAGAAGCCTTTGGAAATGTTAGAAAATTGAAGGATATTTTTCATTTCTACTTGCTAAAACATACAAAAGCCCAAATACTAAATACAGCCAATAACAGCAAACATCAATTAACATTTTCCGAGAATCATGTAAAGCTTAAGATACCTTCAACTTGTTTATAAACCAGCCAAAAGAAAAATTAGATACCTCCAACTCTTCTAAAATTCTAGAATAACAAAGTAGATCAATTGAAAGCAAGGAACACGGAAAAAACAAAATCAACTATATAAAAACGAAATGAAAGGTTTGACCATCAATAACAAAAGTTAAGCATGCTAATACCTCTGTTCTTCATTCATTCCACCATCAAGATGTGCTGAATTGCTTGCATCAGTAGTGAGCTCCATGTCCTCAGATTTAATGAGACCACTGCCTGCATTCTCACTCCCAGAAGACGAATACGTCAACCCCAGATCCCGTGGACTTCTTTTCTGTTCATCACTTTCATCGTCTTCTCTTGCCCACTTGGAGGCTGGCAGGATGAATTTGTTTTCTCCTTCACTCATTAAGGAGTTGAGTTCAGGCTGTAAAATAGGATTTGATAGGGGCAAGGACGTGGATCCTCTTCCTTTAGATTGCACATCATCCTCTGTATAACCATTCCAGCCAGACACTCCCACTGGATCCAAGTCAAAATTGGTCTCCTTTCGCCCACTTGGGTATCTACCTGAACTTGACTGGTTATGCGTAGACTTCAATTGATCATCTAACTCATAACCCTTTTGCTTTTCTGCCTCTTCCAGATAAAGTAACCTAGCAACCATCATTTCTCTTCCACCGACAAGAGATAACCCATTGTGCCTGCATCGTCTCTCCAGCTCAGAAAGGGGTAGATTCAGCAACTCCTTCATGGCAGCCCCTTTACCGATTGCCAAAGCAGTATCCTGTTTAATCTTTTCCCCGTCACCATTGTCTTCAGAACTAGTCTTCCTCTCTAACTCAGGTGCATCGCCACATATAGAATGGAAAGGTATCACACCTGAGTTACCTGATCTAAGAAAGGTAGCTCGCAGTCCATTCACATATGCATCCGAAAACAGAAACCAATCAGCCCATACTTGAAGAACTTTTAGAACACGTTCCTGTAAAATTTGAAGGCAAAGAAATCTTTACTTCAAGAGGACAAAAAAGGGGCAATATAGCAGAGGTAGGTCTGAACAAAACTCCTGAACCGAACCGAGCGATTCTTCATAAGTTAAATACCCGAACTGGTATCTGAATTGAGAACCGGTTTTGGTCGGTTCTAGACCAAGAACCGAATAACCGAATAAGAACTGAATCTAAATAATTTTTTTTATTTTTTATATTGAGTTAATTAAATTATTTTAATTTTTTCTAAACAAATTAACAAATTAATTAAATAAACCAGCTAAGTCCAGTCAAATTAATTTTTTTTTAGCCCAAAATTTGGGCATTATCCTTCCTCTTTCCATTCCAATTTCATTTGGTAAGCAGCAGTACGCCCACTCCCGCATAAACCCAATTCTTTATGCATGCTTCTTGAAGCAAATGAATTATTGATATGAATTACCAATGTTTTAAAATTAGTATCTACTTTTTGATATTTGTATACATTGAATTAATCTTATTGGACAGCTTGTTATTTACATTTTTTAAATTGGACTACGTTAATTTGTAAAAGTTACGAATAAAATGTCATTAGTTGTATTTATGTAGTGTTGCTGTAAATAGTTCTTCCAAATGAATTATTAATGTGGATCATCGATATTTTAATATTAGTATCTGCTTTTTGGTATTTGTGTCAATTGAATTAATCTTATTGAACATCTTGTTATTTATATGTTTTTAAATTGGACTACGTTAATTTGTAAAAGTTACGAATGAACAAGTCATTATTTGTGTTTATGTAGTATTGCAGTAAATATTAAAAAATTTAATTATGATACGAAATCGAACAGAACAGAACCAAATCCGAATGGTTCCATAATTATATTTGAATCCGACGGTTCCATTTATTAAATACCCGAAAATTTTGGGTCGATTCAATTCTGAAGAGAATCGAACCCAACCGAACCGAACCGACCCATGTCCAGTCCTAAGCAGAGGTAGCCGTTACATAAAATGAGCTTAACAAACATTGCTTACCTTGAGAGCCTCAGCTGACATTCGTCCTGTTATACTACGATACAAGTCATTAAAGCTTTCCATAATGTCTGGCAGAGTTGCTTCGAATTTGGTCCGGTAAGCAGAAGCATTCCTTACAGGAGCACTACTGTTGTGAAGTATATCCGAAACAAGCATAAGTCGCGCAACTTTTGTTGGAATGGGTGTTTCTTTAAGTGTCAAAGACTCGCTTAACACTTCAACAACCTGAAATTCAAGACAGTTGCCTAAGTCAAAGAGACTCAAAATTGAATACCATACACTCCATAAAAAAACTGGCAGTCTGGATCTGATTTTGATGAGACCTTTCAGATTTTAAAAAAAAAAGTTATCTTATTGATGTTGAATGTCATTGATTTCAGAACTCAGTTAAAGTTAATATTCAGGGTAGGACATGGATCATTGTGAGCGATATTAACTAGCAATTTCAAACTTTCCCCTGAATAAAGTAGAGCCAAACTTAAAAAAAAATTTAAAAAAAAAAAAAAAAGGAAGAAGAAGAAGTTAACTAAAAGAAGTCATTAGCTTTGCCATGATAATTATTGACTAAAATGAGAATACGTGATTTATTAACATCATCTTAAGCAATTACCTCTCCAGCTGCATCAGCATTGTCCAATGTGAAACCCATGGCTTCTTTAATCTGGCTTCTTTCTAATGTCAAGGCACGGAGCATGTCCTCAAATTCATCTCTTTGCACATCGGTCAGGCTTCGTTCCACCTCCACACGCTGTAAAATAATGGAATGCAGCTCTAACCATTAAAACACTTGCAAATATGAAAGCTAGTATGCGACTATTAAGGTCGAAATACTATACAAACTCCAACGTACGACACAAAAGACTGGATGAGTAAGTACCCTGCCTTTCCCAGCAGCAAAAGTGCTCCCCGCCTCCTTCTCATGCTCCTGGCCTTTGGCAGTTGGTAGAGGAGGTGGTATCCATCTTTACATACAAACAGGAAAAAAATAATAAAAAATATCTATAAGGACTATCAAATATCCATTAAGATCTAACAAATGCATTTATAAAGAGTATATATGACATCAAACTTTGTCTCATTAGAAGAATTATTTCCCATTAGGTAGAAAAGGGGTACAAGTCCTCTTCCAAAGTCAATAGTTGAATTCCACGATTTATTCAACATTTCTTCTCATTCATGGATGGATGCATCAACTAATTTCTCATTTTCATGATTGTTTTATTTAAAACAAAGGAAGCTAAATTTTCATCTTTAGTGTTCCCAAAATGAAATATAAGTTTGGGAACTGATTAAGTAGTCTGTAATTGTTGATAGGAAGAAAGTGCTTACCTCCCACTACCGGTTATCATAATGAAAGGCTCTGTCCGCCATCTCTGAAGTGTATCCCCCTGCAGTAACATATCAACAAAAACAATCCATTTTTCCAACTTGATTTTGTTTCAATTACAAATGAAATATACTGTTTATGTAATTTTTAATTTAATTCTGTTCTAGATGACATATACAACTTAGGGTGTGTTTGAAACCCATTTTTTGAAGATAAAATTTTTTAGAATAGTGATTGATGGAAGAATGTGTGGTGCAAAAGTTATGAAAAGTTTTAGATTTGTGTGTAATATTATTTTATTGAAAGAATGTGTGGTTGAAATGAAGTAGGAGAAAAAAATGAGAATGAGAATGAGATAGAGAATGGGTGCCAAACATGGGCTTAACATTCACTATATTTCTAGCTATCCACTATAATAATCAGACACTACAAATTTCACATAGAAATATTATTACCACCCCAAATAAATGTTAAATATTTTTCTACAGCTTATGCTTCAATCCATTTCATACTGATTGTGTGTGTGCACGAGAGCTTTTTTTATACGAGGATTGGTGTTTGGTACAGTATAGTGTTAAAAGAAATGTTCTAAAAATTAATGAACCTTAATGCATGAAAATTAACATAATTTTTCTTGCTTGAAATAAATACACATCATGTACCACATGATCAAAAATTTCATGTCCTAGATCGTCAAGGCCAAGAGGTCTCAGATACAGAATGTAGCATGCCTTCTCCCATTTACTTTGGATAGTTCCCATTTTTTTTTCCCTTTTATCAATCCACATCCTCCACATTTAGCATACTTTGAACTACATGTCTTGAGTTATTAGACGTTATCATATAATAATAATAATAATAATAATAATAATAATAATCAGTACTAGTACTATGGTTCAAATATACCGGATAGTAAAACAGTTCTTCTAGAGTACGGTTATTAGTTGACAGCCATGGAAGCACATATTGTGAACAATACAGGACGAAACTCAAAAACAGTTTTTCACTGGCAAGGCATCAGACCATCAAAACTGTATCAGGTTTACGGTTTACCTGAGCAAACGAATAAAGCCTCCAAACATAGTAAGTATGCTCCTTTGAACCAAGCTCAAATAAGAAACTAAAGAGAGGATTCCCACGACCCCGCTCCATTATAACTTGCTCAAAAGCACAACCTCCATCGAGAACATAGAGTGCCATTGTATCAATAACATGTTGAAGATGGTTGTCGTCAGGCACAATAACATTAATATCAGGTATGTTTGGAGTAAGAACCTACACGTGTAAGAAGAAAGCAGGGTGTACAAGAAATTATCAGCATAGACGGTGAAATAGTGACCTCAAGAACAAACGACAAACTAAAGTGAAGATGCCTTGGCTCTAAGTCTGAATCACTACTTTTCTCTTACCCCATAAATCTTTATATTACAGAGAGTTTCGGCCTTGAGAAACAGATCCAAAATATGAATTGAAATTCTAACATCAACATGGAAAAGTTCTATTTCACAGAAGACCATCAAAGCAAAAGAAAAACTGGCTACAGTCCTACTATGGTAGTCCAAATAATCAGGAATCTAGGCCTCGGTAACAGCCCCTTCCAGCAGAGTCTCCATTCCCTAGAGTAACACGGAGATTTCACTCCATCCCAAAGGATAGAATGTCTTGGTTTGATCGGAGAAAAATTTAGGCCGAGTTAAAAAGGTGTTAGTGTATTTATTTCAATTATATCCCTTGATCTTAACCTAAAACAGTAGATGAAAGTACATTATTTTTATATGAATGTGGGAAGTGAAAATCTGAGAGCATTCTCTCAAGGGCAGTTTGATAGGTAGTGGCTTTTATCAGGAAAGAAGAGATTGTTGGAATGTTCTAAAATGAAAGATAAGGCATTCAATGTAGCACAAAGAAGTTACTTTTCACTAGCTTTATCTAAGTTGATTGAGAAGAATAAATTGGAACTTTATTATATTCCAAGATCATAAACAAAATTTTCTCAAAATAATTCACATTCGTAAAAGACAAAGTATCAACAACATATAACTACGGTCTTCGGTACAACGATAATGCTGATTGCATAGTGTTTTAGAAGCAAAATGCCATCATATTAGTGTTAAAATTCTTTTTAAGCAGGTTGGATGACAATACGAAAAGGAAATCAGGTCTAATGAATTGGAAAATAGTACTCTTAGCGAATTGCATGTGATGATAGAGTGAATTATTGAATGTTTAGAATACAAGCTCTTTTCTCCTTATTCAATTTTTATAAGAATGACTTATTACCACTTCTATTTTATTCCAAAGAAATGTTGCATGGGCATAGAATACTATCTAGTTTTACTCGCTCTTTTTTAGGTTCCCATTTTCTTTATTAAAATTAAAATAGTTTCTTTATACATAGTACCAAGGCTTTGACTACATTGGTAAGTTAAATACCAAATTCACTTGCTAAGAGAGAGTAAAAAAAATAAAACTGCAATATCAGATGTGATAACCCACCAGCTCAGAATTTTGGCCGGGAACAGAGGTTACCGGAGGGCCAGATGGACCAGACAAGATGACAGTTGCACCCTGTCAAACATACAAAATATTTGATTTGTTACAAAGAGGCAGAGACCCAAAAAAAAGGTTATGACATGATGAATATTGTTTTACAGAAAGAAAAGGGCAAGTTGCAGGTCAAAGGCATATCTCTATTGGGAAACCCAAATTTAAACAGCCATGGAAAAAGGTAAGATACATTCATAAAGGAGAATATTCAAGTGATCAAACATTGAAAGGTTGATAGTTACTGACCTCCTTACTCCTGATGGCCATTTGTCCAGGAGGGGGAGCGGGAAGTGCTTGTGATGGAAGAGAAACTGATTTACCCCACCCAATCTTCAACTCATATTCATAAACGATTACTCCTGGATCATAAAATAATATCTTCAGGCCATTTTTATCTATAGATGATATTCTATCCTCTGAAAAGTATCAAACATGCAACTTATTAACATCATAACGAGCAAACTTATAGCCATTCAAGTTTGTAGCCAATCTGAAGTCGTACTGCAAAAAGAAGGAAAATTGTGGGTACATTTATCCCCGTCTCTAAAGGTGAGATTTACATAGTTGGCATCGCTTCTTCACCAGTGAAGATCTTTGCATTTACAATGTTTTAGCCAGCAGACAGATTTTTTTTGAAAGGTAATCAAAATTTTATTAATCAATGCATAATACACACAGGGAGTGTATAATTACTTTAAGTCAGAAAAGAACGACATGAAATTAGGCAATCCATCTATATGCCTAATAGCCGCACTATTAAACTAAGTATACAATGTCAGATAAAACAATTCCCTAATCTGCACTGTTGTCCGTGATAGTAGACAGATAATACCATTTCACTGCAGTTCTGCTTCGCAAAGGCCATCCATACTACAAGCTAGCTTATGTTTTATTTTGTTGAAATTAGTTCTTAATATAGTGTTATAAAATACAAAATAATTACTGAACGCCATCTCTCCATGCCAATATGATGTCAAATAAAAGAAGCTATTCAATGCTTAACTATAAAATCCTATAATACATGGAAAGACTGACCATGAATAAGACCGATTCCTATTTTTTATGAGCAAAATGCAAGCAATGTAATAGCTAATATTAATCAACCCCTGAATTGGCACAATAGTTCCCTAATGATCAAACACCATAACATGAGGAGAACAAAAGAACAAGAAATGAACCATCAAAATTGTATTATCACACGAAACATGTAGGTAGCATTTCATGTGAAAAATTTAAAAGTTGAAAAAAAAAAGGGTATATAATGGTTTTTCAGAGAACATAAATAAATCAAAAAATTCAAAAATTGAAACATGTATAAAGAGACTTAAAACCAAACCCTGCATTTCATCCTTAGCAGCCTGAGCATCAGCTCTATTCATGAAAGCTACAAAACCACAATTTCTTTGTCGCCTTCGTTCTTCTTCTGTCCTTGGCCACATTATTTTCACACTAGCAACAAGACCAAATCTTCCAAAAGTTCGTAAAAGGAAATTCTCATCTACCTGCAGCAAAGGAAATGAATCAACAATACAAATGTTAGCTAAGCATTAGCTAACATCTCAACCCTAAAGAATGGCAGTGGTCTCAAGGTATAGAATGGACAAGAATCTGACCTGAGGTGACAAGTTTCCAACATAAAGATTTGTAGTTTGTGGATCTCCGTCATCAAATGATCCAAACTTTCCCATCTCAAAATCATCTGGCAGCTCATCAAACCGGCTGGAGGGCTGAAGTGAGAGCAATATCATCATAGATGAGGACTTAAATAAACAAAAGTTAATCATATGACAACAAGCCTAATAATAACTCTTCAAATACACATTGCACGAGTTTAATATCCATAACTTTCACATAGAGACATAGATGCTCATCTCACCATAAGCAACATGATATTGCAAATAAGTATTTGACATGTATTGTATGAGCAGCTATAGTTTAAGAATCCATGGGACACACTAACCAGACTTTGACTGGAAGAAAAAAGATGAGAAAAGAATAAGAAACAAAGACACAAAAGTAGCGAGACAAAAAAATTTGCCACCAGACCTTTATCTTTTATGCTACATTAACTAGTTAGAAGAAGAACTCACAGCAGAATTATCACCATAACGTGTATCAGAATATTGCTCACGCTCTTGATTACGCCTCTCCCTCATTTCTTGTTCATGTTTCAACTCCTCCATGAAATGATCAATGTTCCTGGATTTCCCTTTTTCTTTCTCTTTTGGCTTCTCCTCCTTCTGCAGGTTGTGAAGCAAACAATTGAAACATAAATGAAAAACGATATTATCAACTCTCCAAAACTACGAGAGAGAGTTCCATTTAGCTTAATCACCTTCTTTTCAAATTCTTTACCCTTTGCTGCCATAGGAGGTGGAATGAACGATGGCACATACCTGCATGAAGTTGAACTATAATCTAATATCTATGACAACGATTACATGTTCCCAAAAAATTGTTAAGGGAAGAAAAATAAAAAAAAAAGGGACAAAAAATAGACCAATTTTTAAATTGGTTCACCTAGAAATGTACTATCGGTATTTGTGATGAACTTGTATCTGACTATTCTAAAGATGCCAAGTTGCCAACATCTAAATTAAGGGACTGCAAGTGTAATTTTTCCAGCCAACTAGATAATTTGATATTTCATCAGATGATTCTATTGCTCATGTTAAATAAGAGTCTATGAAGAGAAATGACCAGCTCGAGGATATAGTTTCAAAATTTAAATCAAGAAGAAGAATAAAGGTATCTCTTTTAGGATACTCAGGGAGAGTCCAAGGTAAAGGCTTGCTTCACTCAAATCAAAACTGGTATCACGGTTTGAAATTACATGGATACCAATAAACTTGAAAAGAGTTAACACATACATAGGCTCTCCTACTCTAGATGGTACATGAAATATGTGAACAAGTTCATATCCAAGTCGAGTGAATCATATGGTATACAGAGAAATATCCTCAAGCAAGATATTTTGTGCATATCAGAGCATTTAACTGAATTCATAATTTCTATCAAGTCACATAGGGAAAGCAGCTAGAAGATCTGATAGAAATTAAAGAAAAAATATATCATTAATTATGGCTCAGAAGGTATGAAATTTCCAAGGCCAGGGAGGTTGGTGCGTCTGTCATGATATGTGAAAGAGCCAAATTATGGCTTGATCTTTGAAGCAATTTACTCCATATTATTGTAAAGTTTTGAGAATAAGATTGTTTATTGATGCTAAAGGAAGAAAAAATGGTTGATTAGCCACGTAATAAAATGTGTGTTACAAATGCATTGTGCATCTTTCACTTAATTCCCTCCACTAACAAATGCCAACTTTAGATTTAGGATAACTAGAAGACATCCATGTAAGAAGTAATGAAACTTGACCTGGAACACTGCATTTTTCCACCTTGGCAAGCAAGTAGAGAATATTGATTGAAACCACATCGACAACAGGCAGAAGAATAAGATACAAGCCACAGAAAAAGCCTAGACAATTTGCCAAAAATAACTAATTTATCTGTATTTGGTGATTACTGGACAGTTTACAGAACAATTAGTAGGTCTATACTTCAGTTAAATGATAAACAATGTCTTCAGCAACTACGTGGACTTAGAGCTTAAAAAAGAATCTTAAGCTGTATGGATTCGATCCAAATCTCATGCACAAAAGGTAAAGGTTATCACATCACAAGGGAAGAAAAAGACCTAAAGAATATTGAAATTAGTTCCTCCATAATACAATATTTATGATTGAATAAATCAAGTGATGGTACCATTCATAAGTACATGACGTATTAAAGCGAGATGTTAATAATATATAATTAGTCTGCTAACTTTACACAATTTGAAAGCAGAGCAGAAGAAGCTGTATCCGAGAATATCATCACCAAAAAATTCTCATACTCAATATGCCTAACAATAAGAGCATTGAAGCACAGTTGATCAAAAGCATTTGTTTACCTACTCCCCTTCTTTATACCAGAACCCTCATCTTTGGAATTTCCACCTGCCATCCGCGAATGAATAGAAAAGGCCCATTTTTTTATTAATGCGTCCATGTAAAAAAGAAATAATTATTTATTTATCCATATTGCATTAACAAACAAAATTATATTAAATTCTTCCGAATAAAGGGCTCATTAAATTAAATTAAACAACTTTTCTTAATTAGCAACAGACCTTCAGAATAATTTTTCAGCTTCTCGTTAGGATTGATGGTACCACCTCGGACAAAGGCCTTGGACCCTGGTGTATCATCCACTTGAAAGGATTCCACAAACTCTTGATATAACCGAGCTGCTTCATCCTCCTCCCTCTAAAGATATCAAAAAATTTACATTAAATGTAAATATGGACAAGTAAGATTATAATTAAAATCATATTTCTTTCTCCCAACTAGAGAAAAAGGAACGCTGTGGGACAGGGGGGAATACTTTTTTCTTAGCCTCTTCCTCCTCTCTATGCTTTTGAAAAGGTGTCTTCTTCCGAGAACTCATTTTACCATCAAATGATTTAACTGCAGAAAAGCACAAAAAAAGTCAGTAGAAACACTCATCTTGATGGTACACATTGCAGAGTGGACCGAATTATAATAATCAAAAGAAGAAAAAATTCAAGGAACCCAGATCACGAGTTCCAAAGATAGAATGGGCACAAAATCGAAAAACCCACACCATTAGTATTTCATCAACTACCTCGTGAACGAAAAAAAAAAAAACTTAGTATTTATTCAGAAATTTAACTATACAATAACAACAAGAAGCAGTAGTTGTACACAACTTTTTTTCACAAATACAAACATATATACTAAAATTATATTGCTGGAGCTACACGAGAAAATCAGTTAAAACTAGGATTTAAGGGTTAATTTTGCCTTTCTGCAAAACCCTTGAACATATCTTACAAATGCGCGCGCGCGCGCGCGCACACACATGCATATATATAGATATAGAGAGAGACAGAGAGAGAGAGATTACAGGAGAGAGTAAACGGGGAATGGATCTGTGAATGATCAAAAGAATTTTCTGATACGAGAGAGAAATGAATGCCTTGGAGCTAAACCCGGCGATGTAGTATCCTTTACCTAGAATGGTAGTCGGAGATCCAACCCGAATAGAAGATCCGGATAAAAATGAGTTTTCTTCCCTTATTTTTTCTTTTTGAGGTTCATTTTGAATTAAATGCGACTTTAAGTAGAGTTGCACCGGTCACAGGTCTTCACTTGGTACAATTAACTCATACGACTTTTTATTTTCTTTTAGGCTCTATTTGATCTACATTCTTTCAATACTCATTTTTAACTACATAATTTTTAATAAAATAATATTATAGGTAATTTCAAACTTTTTCTCCTCTTTTAACCACATATTTTCCATCACGTCACTATTTAAAATGTATTATTTCCTTAAAAAATAATGTGAATCAAATAGGGGCTAATTTAGGGATAGCAACGAGGCAGGTATGAGACGAATCGCCAATTCTCACTTCCGTCCCATCGAGAATTTTTGTTATCTTACCACATCCACATTCCCTGCTAAAGCGGGACGAGACGGGTTTGAGGTGGGAAGGAGCAAGGTATTATCCCATTTATTTTTTATTTATTTTATTTTTTACTTTTAATTTTCTTATATCTTTAGTTAGTAAATATTATTATTTTTTACTAATTTGTTAAAAACAACTTATTTTCTCTTTAAAAATTATGAAAAATTTATTATTTTTGTTCGATAAAAAAATTTAAATTTGAAATTAAGTTTAAACGGAGCGGGTAGCGGGGTGAGGAATATATTTCCCGTACTCGCCTCGTATCCACTTCGGAGTAATGACCCCCGTCTCATCCCCGCCTCATTTACCCGGTTAGACGGGTAATCTCCGTCCCATACCTCATGAGTATCGAGTTGAACGAATTTTTTTGTTATCCCGAGATGAGTTCTGATTCAAACTAGTATAATCAAATTACTTAACTTTGATTTGCTTGCAAATCTAATCACTTTGTCCACCGACCATCAAATTAGACAAAAGTAACAAGAACTTCTCTATTTAGATACTCTCTTCTAGTAATAGTAAGGAAAGTTGACTAGAAATTTTTATCCATTTTAACATTCTTTTTCTTCTTTTTGCACGAGTTTCGAAGCATCCAAGTATTCTTGTCGATTGGCGATCTAGTTTGATTAGTTCAAACTTTGAAAGATGTGAGTCGGGTTGGTTCTCGTGTTTGTACCACCAATCCGATTGAACCCGACTTGAGAAATCATACAAGTGTAGACATTGGCAGCACATGCTTGGTGCATTTTCTGTTATTGTTGGGTCAAAAATCAATGAAAAATTACTTAGGCTGTGTGTGGGAGGGCTTAAATTGTCCAAAAAACTGATTTTCCTACCGTTAACTACTGAAGCTGGACCCCACCTGTGACACAGCCAGTCAACAATGGCTGCTTGTCTTCATCTTTAACGGTGCAAAAATCAATTTTTTGGGTTGAATTAAGCACTCCCAGACAACCCCTTAGTGTTCTTCTGTAAAAAAATTGCCAAACTTTTCTATACCTATAACGTAACTATTTTTTTAAACCGACTTCACTCGTCCCGAAGCTAAGTCAAGAAGGAATCAGGCAAATCACCTATACTCTTCGTCTCACTAAAGCAATCAGCGTTAGACACCTCTATTATCAAGTAATTTTTGCTTGAAATCTCACTTCATACGTATTGCGCACAGCCCCTTCCTCCAAACTTAAGAAATTCCATTTTATTTGACAAGTATTGTAACCTTTCTTGCTGCTCCTTCCTGAGTACAACACAGCACCAACCTTGATGACTACCCCAATCCAAGTTACATCTCCATTACTACAAGTCCCCTAGTTTATCATCCACAAATCACACTAAGGGCGTGTTCGATAGAGATTAAAATCGAATTAAAATTGAAAAACTAGTCGTTATTGTTAACTTTTATTAGACGAGTGTGACCCAATAACGGCCATATTTTCAATTTTAATTGGATTTTAAGATGTACCGAACAGGGCCTAAGTAAAAATTTTGTTCTACATTAATTTTTGTTGTCCCTTTTGTTTCGTTTAGCTACTTTGTTTTAGTTTGATATCAGACGTTTTTTCTGTTTTAATGGTTGATATATGTTTATGTTTTTATTCACTTATGCCAATGCTTAAGGTGTTTCAATCACCTCATTTGTTGTTTTTATGTAAATTCGTGTGTTCTATCGTGTATTTTTTCCTAAACTCACTTTGACCATTTCTATACTTCCCTCGAGGTTTTTGTTTATTCCTAAAAAATTTTCGGAATTTTTTTAGCAAAATATGCTAACTCCTCTTCATTAGGAGGATTTGAATCTGAGGACTCTTTATAACTATTCCTCACAGTTTTTAAGATCAATGACTTATTGTTTGTAGGTATAGCTAATGTAAATTCATAAGTCTAAAGAGATCCAACCAGTTTTTCCACCTTGATAGAGTCTATATCGTTACTCTCCTCAATATCAGTGATTTTAGCCCTAAATCGCTCAGGTAAGGATTTAAAGATTTTTCTTACAATTTTAGACTTCGAGATTCTCTTACCTAGGTTGAAACTAGAATTCACTATGTCGTTTAGGTTCGCATAAAACTCATCAAACATTTCATTCTCTTTCATCTCAATCTCTTCAAACCTAGTGGTTAACATATGCAACTTAGCATTTTTTATAGACTGTGTTCCCTCATGTGCGGTTTGTAAGATATCTCAAACCTCTTTGGCTACCTCACAATGGACACTCGCCTAAATTCCTCCGGAGATACTGTCACAAATATAGCATGTAGTGCTTTACTATTCCAATTACATTTATCCAAATTAGTTTTAGACCAATTAGCGAGGGGAGCGGGGGTTACTACGTTGTCTACAATTGTACTAGGGGCACTCCAACCATTCACCACACTCAAGCAAATTCGCTCATCCATGGATTTTAGGAAAGCTCTCATTCTAACATTCCAACAAACATAATTATTGTCATCAAAATATGGTGGGACGGATAATGAATTACTCATCTTTCTAAGGTCGGGATTAAAATTTAGGCTTTGATACCAATTGAAATAGCATAGTTTATTAACTAAGTTTGACCTTACATGCAGAGTGATAAATTAACAAGTAACAAGTCATTTTTAATTGTTTCTAAATGATTAAACAAACAATCAAATTATCTTATGTTGAATTACCATAGTTTGTAATAAGAAAGCAATAAATAACACCAATATTGATGACGGAGAAACCCAACTGGGTAAAAACTCCGGGACCAAGTCAATTACCTCCACTATAGACAATATGGAGTGAGTTACAATCAGATACTATTTAGCCAACTCCACTAGACTTCCCGATATATTTCCTGCTAACTTCAAGGTCTGCTCCAAGACCTACTCCATGATCTGCTCCAAGATCTTTTGCAATCGTCTCTTCCCGATGAAATTTTAAGAACATGCTCCAAGGTCTTATGCTTTTCCTGCGCTTGTAGTCCAACATCTAGAAACTTCTAAAGTTCAACTGAGAAAGTACATTCCTAAGGATATTTAGGAAGTACGTGTTTTTTATTCTTCAATATGATGTTTTCCCAAAATGTGGTTGAATGATCTTAAGAATAAAAATGATAAATCACAAATGAGGAATATGTTCTTGGATTTCTAAAGAATGATGAGGTAAAAGAATAATAATCAACCATAGAACAATTCGTGCATAGGCTGGATATTTATAGGAGAGTGTAATTATATTGAATGTGCCAGAAAAAATACTTTAAAACAACAATTAGAGTTTTTCAGATCGATTTATCGCTCAAGCAAGAAGCGACGACAGGAGAGCGAACACACTGTCGCTCGAGCGAGAGTTCGACGACAGGCAGACGACAGACGTTCATGCAAAACCCGCAAGCGTACGTGATCATTGACAAGTAATAGAATTGATGAGTTAAGAGTATCGTCCCACATGGAATAAATTCAATTCAAGTTTAATAGTTATGTACGAAATTCGAATTGTGTAAATAAAAGAGAGTTTGATTATATTTTATAATAAATTAATCTAAGCAAGCAAATAAATATGATATTTTTCTAATTTGTAAATGATTGTATTTGATTCATGTATTCCCCGATTTCCATCTATTTCGATTCTCAATAATAATTCTATTCAATATATGCATTTTTTACAATCGATAAAGTTAATACGTTAAATGTTCTTTCCCAA
>CAIGRO010022907.1:0-12360 GCA_903798355.1 Fraxinus baroniana
ATCTGACTCGGACCCTCCTACATCAATTTTTAGGATTTGGAGTATTTACCAATTTGTTGTTGAAATAAGGACGTGTTCGGTAGAGATTAAAATCAGATTAAAATTGAAAAATTAGTCGTTATTGTTGTCTTTTGTTAAATAAATGAGATTCAATAACGACTATATTTTCAATTTTAATTAAATTTTAAGCTTGGCCAACCATGCTTTAAAAGGTACACTTTTTATGTGTTTTCTTTTCAATAAATTCCTCGTTTTTATAATTTTGGGATCCAAAGATTCGTGCCCATCAGACCATTGAGTCAGGATAGAATCTGATGGAGCCCACGTCATCAAGAATCAAAGTGGGATTGGGAATGTGGTCACTGGTCAGGTACTTGACAAATATCCAAAACCGATAAGCCCCTCTTGCTTTTTCACGGGCCTTTTTTAGAATTTGGCGGATACCAAAAAGTTGTATTATTTTTATATAATCAATTTATTGCTAAATTTCTTATAATATATTTAAGGCTTGTTTGGCATTAATTTTTTAAAATTTATTTTCAACTATACAATTTATGACATTTACAATATTTTTGTGACTTTTTAAACAAATATTCTCTAAAATATTCATTTCACTTAAAAAATTGTGACGAAGTAGCTTTTAATCGTGCCTAAAAGCAATTTAAAAAGTACTTAATTCTATCTTACAACTCAACTCAACATGTTCATTAAAAATTAAGGCCCCTTTGATATTGCTAAAATCATATTTTTAGTCAATCTTTTGATAAAATTTAATGAAATGGGTGGGACCCAGATGTGAGGGAAATGACATTGGGTCCCATGATCCCATCCCATGTGAAGTAAATGACACCTTTGTATACAAATTTTTATATACACCAAAAATAATTCAATTTAAAACGGCTAGTCTCTAGGAGAGCATACTTAAAAGTTACTTTTAAAAATGTGATTTTGTATTTGTGAAAATAAGTTTAAGGCAGTGGGTCTTTTGAGGACTCAGAAGCTGCACTCACTTCGCCTTCACAACCAGACGGACTCCTCCTGAAAGGAGTGGACTGTGCACTCGCCTAGCTCCACACGCGGAATGCGCTAAAAGACGCCAGTGTGCACGCTCTCGGCTCCACCGTAGTCTCTCAATCACTAAATTTCTGGGACCAGCTTCATTCTCCTACCTTCTCCTGAATCCTTTCCATGGCATTGGACGGACCAGCAGTGTTTCCTGGATGTCTTCTATTACTCGTCTTTCTTCAAATGCTTTTTTCTTTAACAGTGGCTGCTTCTGGTAAAGCCTTTTAGTTTTGCTCCTTCATTACTTCATAGTCTTTGTTCTAATGCTCAATTTGTGTATTTTGTTTTTAACATCGCATTATTATGCTTTTTTGAAGCTTTTTTGAAATGTTGGAGTTGTTCTTGTGAGAATTGGGTTTGACAAACTACAACTGTGAGGTAATCATATTTTATTTTGTTTATTCTTTTATATTTTCAGATTGCCCGTTGGATTTGAGTAGGTCTAATTTTACGCTGGCTGCCTCCAAATGTTCCAGTGGAGAAGATAGAGGAAAGTGTTGCCGACATCTTAATGCCTTGGTCGCTATTTCTGTCTCAAGGTACGCAAATGCAACGAGTAACTTGGGGGTTACTTCAAACTTATCCGATGTTTGCCTTCGTACAATATCAGAAACTTTCCAACTATATGGAATAACAAGAAATGCATCCATTTTCTGTGGCTTTGGGACAAAAATACCGGTAAATTATGAATGCCAAGGTCGATCAACAGTTAACCAGATGCTGCAGTCTCCAAACTTTAGTGATGTTACTGTAAATTGCAAAGTGCCACTGTTGAAGAACAGTACTTGTAAAAAGTGTTTGAATGCTGGTATAGTTTATCTTCATAATCTATTGGGGCCAACAGATAATATGACATTGAGTACTTGCAGAGATGCAACTTTTGCTGCACTTGCAAGTCAAGTCGATTACGCATCGACTATTGGCATTGCAAGTTGTTTCTTTGGGGTTCAAGGGGTTAATCTTCCGCCAGGTATAGAAAAATAGCAATTTGATTATTTATCTCTTTCTTCTAGCACACTACATGTGAATCGTAAATCAGTTTATTCTTTCACATTTATTAAGTATTTTCTGCCTAATTCTATCATCAAATTCTTTTGGTTTCACCATGGGAAATTTATTCGATGTCCCCTGTTAAGTTTTTCTCTAAGGGACATATTCATCAGAAATATGATGCTAATGCATAGCTGGTTGATGAAGATATTGTAGTAACTTCCCATCATCATACTCTTATATTGTACGGTGTTCCATGGCAAATATTCCAGATCCTGTTGAGGATTCCAACAAATACTAGAGTTAATGAATATTGTTAGTTATTCAGCTACTTCCCATTCTTTCTGAAATGTGAATTTATGACCTTAGTCACTGCTTTCTAAAGGGTCTTTGACATATTTTTGTGTTTATGCCTATCTATTTATGCAATAAACATATTAAATATTACTTAGGTTTTCTTCATATAATACAGTAATTTCCTGAACCATTCATTTTCTGTTGCTATCGTATCTACTTGTTTCAGGTTCATTCCCATCTTCACCTCCACCTCAGGCGTCTTCCACCCCACTGATTACTGCTAGTCCAGCTCAACTTTCCTCAAGCTCAAAGAGGAATAATTATAACTACCATCTCACATTAGTTCCTAGCATTGGCATCTCAGTTACAGCATTGGCTGCAGTGATCCTGGTAGTCTTGATTATTCTTATCCGCAAGAAAAGCCAAGAGCTTGATTCTGATACAGATGATAAGACATCCTCGAAATCCATTCCTCGTGCTGCAAGAAAATATCAGGATGGTACATTCTGATTCCGGTTTTTCTTCTTCAGTTTTTTTAAACTTTGATAATATGAAGTGATAACTACATTAGATGTTGTATTTCCCAATTGTTGTAGGATGGAAATATGAATTACATGAATGTCCATCCCCTATGTTCAGAAAATTCAGCTACAAGGATACAAAAAAAGCTACAGAAAACTTCAACACCATCATTGGACAAGGAGGATTTGGTACTGTGTATAAAGCGAAGTTTCATGATGGTTCAGTGGTTGCCGTGAAGCGGATGAATGTATTGTCAGAGCAGGCAGAGGACGAGTTTCGCCGGGAAATCGAACTCCTTGCTCGACTACATCATCGCCATCTTGTTTCTCTGAGGGGCTTCTGCATCAAAAGACAAGAGAGGTCATCACATTTTTGTTCCCTTATTTATTTTGCCCTTCCTACATCAGAAAAACACGTGCACCTGAACTTTTGCACGCTGGATAAACCTAAAGGAACTTGTTTTACGGCAGGTTTCTTGTGTATGAATATATGGAAAATGGAAGCTTAAATGATCATCTTCTGGGTACGTCTTTGTCCCTTTTCACCTTATTCTGGAATCTGGCTTGTTAGAAAAGTTCAAAAATAATTCATCAACGTTTTTTCTGAATTTCCAAATGCTTGAATTCAGCCCCAGGTAGAACTCCTCTGAGTTGGCGAACAAGAATTCAGATTGCCATTGACGTGGCAAATGCATTGGTAAATTCTTAAATAAAGCTAATAAACTAAAATCACTTATTAATGCAATTTCAAAAACTTCTATACTTATTCCTGTCTCCTGATGACATTTCTGCATGCAGGAGTACCTTCACTTCTATTGTAATCCTCCTCTGTGTCATAGAGATATTAAGTCCAGCAATATATTACTAGATGAGAATTTTGTTGCAAAGGTAATGCACTCAAATAGTCAACTCGGTATGTATATTTAACTGCATGGTTATGAATATTGTCTTCTTTCTTTTCCTTTTTTGTTGGCCAGTGAGATGGTACAAGAAGAAGCTAAATTTCATTTTCATTAATTTGCGGACTATTTGAATATGTTTTCCCCACTTTGTTCAATGCAACATGAAGGTCCGATGAAATCCTTTTGGTTTATTACTCCCTTGTCTCATAAAAGAATAAACCCTACTCTACTAGGATTGCATAGCTCTTGTGAAGAAAACTTCTCTAGGTTGACGCTAAATAATGTCCTAACCACCTAAATTCTTATTCCCTTAATTTTTTGTCCTGAAGAAGCGTCATTCAATTCTTGTATGGCTGCATATCCACCTTAAACATCATGATTTCTGTTACATTTATCATGTGATCCAACACTCAGTGTCATAGAACACAATTGATTTAATAAGTTAAATGTTGTGCTGAACTTGTCTTTTTAACTTGATTGGTAGCATGGTAAAAAGATGGATCTTTCTGGTCCATTTCTCACAGGCAATTTGCATATCTTGGATTTAGTTAAATGTCAAAGTTACAAAATCAAATATGATCAATAAACTGAAATGTCCCTGTTTTGACACGAACTGTGGAAAAGGTCTCATTGTATTTTGCCGCTCTTCTAGGTTGCTGATTTTGGCCTTGCTCATGCTTCGAAAGATGGCTCCGTTTGCTTCGAACCTGTAAACACTGATATCCGGGGAACTCCAGGTTAGACAAAATCCTCTGTGATTATAAACTCTAACTTTATAACTTATCCAGATATACGATAACGTTAATAGCTTGTTTGGTAAAGTGGATTGTCCTGTACTTGACAAACTTAACAGCATGTTTGACTAAGAATAAAAAGTTCACTTGTAAGTAAATAAGTTAGTTTAAAAAATAAATAATTTTTTAGTGATTAAAGTTGAAATAATACGTTACTTATTTTGACACTCGAGAGTAATTTTCAAGTAACTATAGTTCTTTTATAACTTAGCCAGACATGTAAGAAAAAGATGTTAAATATTGTGTATTGTAATATCAAGTTCAGTCCAATATTGCGTACCAAATGCGCCCTAAAAGATTTATCGGGTCGGACAAAATCTTCTTTTTCAATAGACTTAGCTTTTATGCCTTATCCAGAGATACCAAAGCATTAAATGATTGTCAGGTTATATGGATCCGGAATATGTGGTTACTCGAGAGCTCACAGAGAAAAGTGACATATACGGTTATGGAGTTGTGTTATTAGAGCTAGTTACTGCTAGACGAGCAATACAAAACAACAAAAACTTGGTAGAGTGGTCTCAACCATTTTTGACTAAAGAGTTTAGAATAACTGAGCTTGTGGATCCCAATCTTGGGGATGCTTTTGACTTGGATCAACTTCAAACAATTGTGGAAATCATGAGATGGTGCACTCAGAAAGAAGGGAGGGCAAGACCATCAATTAAGCAGGTCCTCAGACTTTTGTATGAGAGTACTGACGTAATGCACAGTGCTTTTGTTGAAGCTGTGGAAGATGAAGAATATGGAGAAACTGAAGGTAGAGTAAGGACGGGCAGAGGTAACACAAAGAGAGGCGAAGGTATATTTTTCAGTGGGGATGTACGGGGTCTAGCTTCTTCTTCAAGTACATCTAGGTCATATTGCAGTCGAAGCTTCCTACTTGAACCCGGCTCACCTCAGTCGCCTCATAATATCCCATCTATATAAGCCCAGTTATTCGGCTTTATCCATGATGACTTTGTGCAGTGGGAGGCTAATTCAGCAACAAGCAAGGAAACAATTGTCTTCTGTGTAGCAGCTAATTGCTAAGGATTACTACAAATGGAAGAACTGCAAATGTTATAATGCACTATTTTTACAATTTCAAGTGAAATGCCTGCGGAGTTTGGAATAGCAAAAAACATGACGATTATTCTACAACAGATGAGAGCCAAATAACCTGGAGAGAAATTCAGTGGTAATTTCAAATAATAATGCTATTTATCATCATGATGTAGCAGTCTGTCTATATGAAATAATGAGATTGAACAATTCAATTTATATGAGAGAGAGTGGGAGGAGCGAGAGAGAAATGTGAATGATAATGAATTAACACATCACCGATGATATATAGCATTACTCAATTCCAAAAGGCAAAATGTGTCTTGCCATTGATTGTTGAATTTTTTTGAGGAATGAATTATTTTTGTTTTATACATCAAATGTTCTTGGGCTGTTAGAATTGAGATGTTAAATGATTGCACAACCCTTTTTTCTTTCCTGTTTTTCCTTTTCTTTAAAGAATCTGTTAAATATCAATTTCAATGTTGATTCTGAAATTATAAGGAGGCAGCAATGTGTCCATCAGTAGAGCCGAACTTTGTATATGTTCATATACTTATCCGTATATTTAGAGTAAGCAAAAAGAGATTTTGTTAATTATGCAGCGTTAAAGAATCTGTATTAACATAAACATGATACGGCCTGCCAAATTACTTGACTAGGAACACATTTCCTTCCAATGGTCATCGATCAAAGAAGATAAATTCTCGGCAGTTTGCTCATGGATAACACGATAGCTTGTTAAGAGAATAGTACAGAACACTAAAAAAGAAAGAAAAATGTTACATTCTAGGTTATGCGTTGCATAGAGTACATGACATGAAGGATGAGCTCGAGACATATTCAATGCTTTAGAAGTCATTGTCCATATCAGGAATAAATTGAATGATCGAACAACCTACATCTGCAATGACACGTAGAACTCGTATCATAGTTTCACAGCCAAGGAGAAGGGGATTTATTTTCTTCGACTGGAAATGAAAGCGCCGTCTTATTCATAACCACCTTGATTGCTCCTTGGATCACCATTGTACGAGTTGGATATTATAGAAAATTTGCTGGTCAAACAGTACTTGGCGATAGAAGAATCTGAGTGGCTGGGATAATCTGTTCATCCATAGTGGATACAGGTCTAATGTGCTCTAGTAATCAAACCAGAAGCAAACTCTGATGCTCGATACACTAATTCCTGAATCGCATCGATACATTCCATGGATTGTAAAACATCAATGTGCTGGTGGTTCTCAAAAAATGTAAAGCTACCTTCACCTTTCTCCAGTTCGAAAACTTTGCTGTGTCATGTATACCCAATGATTCCAAACACAGAAATTGCAGAAAAGTAAAATCTTCAAATCCAAATGGTCGTACCAATTTTACCACAAATTATTGGTCCATTCTTCTCCTTGCAGAAATCACTTTCTGCAATACAGTTCAATGGAGAATTTCCAAAAGTATTTATGAATAATTACCATGAAGTTGGAAACCGTTGTTAAAAATATTGTGAGCACAAATCATCTGTTCCAACTGAACAGAGTAAAAGATCCAAATGAAATTGGGTCATGATCATGGACGAAAAATTGAGTTCTTATGGCTACCGGGGATGTTTCGGCCAAAGCCCAGGCTTGAATACCTTATAAAGTACGCACCACCTGGACCGCAGTGACTTGCACATTTGCAAGGTAGCATGGCATATATCATCACCATCAGCAACTCTCCTAATGCAAATCCTTGGCAACCTGGAAAAAGAATTTCAATAAACTACCACTTAAAGGAGGATCAACTAAATAAGATGGTAAAATTAGTTAGATACTATTGTATTTAGCAATTTTCTTGAAAGTGAATTCAGTTTGTTCCTCAACAAGCATTCCCTCATCATCGTCCATAAATAAATAATAATAATAATTGGCATGCAACATTTTATGTCCAATTTGATGATTTACGCCAGTCGATTGGTTATCTTAATTGGTGGATTTTCTTTTAATATACCGGCCACATTGGAGTGGGATGGAGGGAGGGGGGGAGGGAGGGGGCTAGATTTGAAGACATAATACACGGGAATCACATAGTTATGGAAGAAACATTATGGGGAGATGAAATAAACAGTGGTCAAAAGATTTCTTAATGAAGTATAAGAATTAATGTTAGAAGCAGATTTCAGAACAATAATACAGTCAAGGACTAATAAGCATTAGAACAAAGCTATGTAAGATTTATAAGCTTCCACTAATTGCCAAAAGAAGCATGATGATGAAGCAATTCTTTCGCACTTGGTTCCGCATAAATACTGTGTAAACAACAATTATAAAAAGTATAGATTTATGTTGTTATGTTGACAAGGATGTTTCCTTGGTTGATCAGATTCAGCCACTATGAAATGAGTATTACATGAACAATCTTGAGATTAACCAACAAGCCTAAGTTAGACAAAATAAAGAACAGATGTGTCCTTTGCATTGACACATCCTATGAACTAAAAGGGAACACATTAAGAACGAGGCAGCAAGAAGCATACCTCATAATATTTTCACCAACACAATATAATTCCAAAAGCGGAAATTAAACTCTTCTAGCCACAGACAGCAACCAGAAACTTCCTTTTACTAACTGGTTCCTCTTGCAACACAACAATGTCTCTTACTTTGTCCAGAAGCTCCTCCAAATCATTCACGCCAAAGCTTTGATAATCGATTGATCTTTTGTATTTCTGCTGGTAGATCGCCTCAAAGCAACTAAGAGAGATGCGACAATAGTAGCTTACCAAAATCTCTTCAAGCTCGTATTTGAATAGATTGAGGCTCTCTACATTATATTTCTCTATTTCGCTATTGTCATCATGTTCCTCTACAACCACCCTTTCATCATCTGAGGGTTCTTCAGAAGATCCGGCACCTGCAATGACATCAATGGGATCTTGAGCTTCTTTACCTTTCCCATCCCTCTTCGCCAAAATCAAGGGATGGGCACCAGATATGGCTTTAGAGTTACGGAGGTAGACAAACTTCCTTGAGCCTCTTCCTTCAATAGCCATTGCATCACCCATCTTCTCCAAAAGATTTACAAGCTTAAGAGCTCCATATTCAGACACATACAAAGGCCTCCCATAGATTTTCTGGTATTCTGAAGGAAGACGGATTAGAGGTATACACCCACCTGATAATTCAAGCAACTTTACCAGTTGGCCCTTTAAACCATTCAGATCTCCAGGTTGTACCCACATGAAATCATTCTGGTCACATGAAGTAAAAGTTCTTGCCGAAACTTCATTCAACACAGATGGGAGGCCGTGTGATTTGGAAGACGTAGGATAATAGGGCATGGATATTGAACTACTATTATATTCAGTCGGAGACCTTGAGAGCAATGAAAAATCCCGTTTGTTGTAACAGCCTTTTGAGATTCCTCTATACACTATTGCTTCTTCTTCATTATGACAATCTAAGTTGTTGACCTCACATCCCGTTAAAAACCCAGTAATTTTTGTCGGAACTACATGAGGAGGTAGTAAAACCTTAGCAGGTGGAAAAAATCCTTCCCCGCGAGCCACACTTGGCCAGTCCCAGACAAACTGACCTGCATTACTCAGAGCAGACGAAACACTTGCCCTAGAAGGGCTGACAAGGATGATAGTATATCCACGCTGGCCTAAAACATGGAGTGCAGGAGCAAAATCAACATCCCCAGAGATAAGCAGGATAGATGAGGGCGGACGATTGTCAAGAGCAAAAAGGAACATGTCAACCAAGATTGCCTTGTCAGCTGCATCCTTCCGCCCATTGGGAACGTCTATGAGTTTGACACCTGTTCTCTGACACCCTTCCCGTAGTCGTCTGGGAAATGCATTGAAATCTCCATATGCAGAGAACGTTGTGACAACTCCGTCAATTATAGGATGGACCCGCAAAGCCATCCTAATATTACCAGCAACATCTTCTGGGCGGACATCACTTGGCACCGGACAGTTCTCAATGTCCCAGAGTATTGCCACAGGACCCCGTGATGAGCTTTGCATTTGATGTAAATAAGGCTGAGGCAAGTCAGTATTTGCATTTGCCATATGTTTGTCTTCTGAGTATTCTGGTGGCAACATCAAAGCAGATATATTTGAACTTGACATCATTGTTCTATAGCAATTCAAGCAATGTCTTCAGGCTTCCTGATATCAAGGAAAGGTTGTGAATAACCAGCCAAGAGAAAACTTTCAAGTTTCAAGTACTTGCACTTGAAACTTGAAATAATAATTGATGACAAAACAACATTCATCCAAGGAGAACAGGAGATTGCAATTAAGCCCAAAGTATTAGGCAATATGTCAGAATGAGTAAAGACTGAATGTCATTAGTTTCCAATAGAAGTCTTCTCTAAAAAAATGGCTTCAGTTAGTGTTATAGTTTATATTCCAAATCAGTTCTCCTAGATATTATTGATGTTGAAGTTAAGATTAAATGATACCATAGTAGTTCAACATGATATCAAGCAAAGGTCCTAAATTCAAGTCACACTACCACACATCTAATGAAATACTACACACATCTAATGAAATATTGCACATGTCAAACTTTAATGAATGAATAAAAAAAAAAGGAAACGCGGATGCACATGAGGAGCATGTGGACATTTGCCATCTCTAAAACCTTAATATCCAGTAGCTCAATATTTTCCACGCCAGAATGTCAGTCTAATTTAATAAAATATCGCCATTAAGTTCTTTCTACCCAAGAACGCAAACAAAAGGAGTAGCTAAGTAAACAATCAATTTTCTTATACTTATTGGCATCAGGTAATGTTATAAAAATGGTAAAAAAATCATCACAGAACAACATCAGCTTGAATAAGATACACCATTACCAAGAAAATCATAACCAAACATTGAGGAAAATAATGAATATTCAAGAAAGCTCTATAAATTTATCCCAGACCGCGGCCGAAGACCTAAAAAATATATTGCTCAAATAATAAAATTACTAATTAAAAAAATAAATAAAATCATTCATTTTATTCTTGAGTCGAGAACTGAAGAAACACTAACACAAACAAGCGATTAGAGATCCAATATTCTTGGACAAATACTTCGAATTAGGGTTTCTGAACACGTATCTTATATAGGTAACTGAGGGAGGAGGTGACTTGCCTGAAAGGGAAAAGAATTATGTTCGAGATGTGAAAATCGGTGACGATTCTTACGCAAAAACGGAAAAAGGGATAAATCTTTAACGGGCAGTCGGCAATTTTTTGTCTGATTCAAAATTAGGTAAAAGCAGTATGAAAATTAATTTGGGATTTTTTAATATTGGGGCGGCGATGGCCGAAACGGAACGGCGGATCGCGGCGAAGAGTTTAATTATAGCTTAGTTGGAATTTGGACCAATGAGTATTTGTAGATTAACATTTAGCCTGTAGGTCTGTTTCATATTAAAATAAAATTTTCAACCAACTCCTATCATAATTTACTAAAAATTTAATTTTAATATCCATCAAACACCCAATTATTAGTAGGAGTATTAGCACATGTGTGAGATTTTTCAGGTGGAATACAATTTGCAATAGTAGATTAATTGAGAATGTATGATTCAAAAATAATGTAAAATTTTGTGTTTATGTATCGTGGTGTAAAAAATAGTCACGTAACTAAACCGATTTGAAGAATGATAATTGTTACAGGTCGGATCAGACCTGCCACGTCGCTCCCCACGTGTCACAAAGGTGATTCAGACCACGCCACGTGGTGGCTGAAGCGATTGCGTATGGGACGAACTGATTGCATGAACCGAAGTGATCACGTAAGGAGCGAACTTCTGCGATACGGGCCTTGAGTTTTAGCAGAAGCTTTTCTAACTATCAAAAGCACTAAAATTAGTCAAAAGCTCATTTTGACTTTTCAAAGCTAAGCCAACGGGCCTTGAGTTTTGGCAGTTCAATGTGTCGTTGTACTGTGCAACGATGATGTAACAATTGTTTATTTTCTTCTTGAGGAGAGGTTTGATCTTTGTTATGGTAAAATCACAACTTAAAAAAGCATTTTGATAAAAGAAAAGGAAAGAAAATTGTATTTAAAAACTACTTGTTGATATCTATGTTGTGCTTATTTTGTTGTTTCGGATTGAAATTCGGTACTATTGATAAGTTATATTAGTAAACGATCACAATCGATATAACAATGACATTATTCGTATTTTTTTTCCAAAAAAAAAAAAAAAAATCCGATATGGCAAGCTTGGATATGGTTCTAGCTTTTCTTCAAATAAAACTGCTAGCAAACCTTAGTCGGGTTTTGCTTACGTACTACCTAAGTGAAAATTAACCAATTAAGTCGATATATTAAATTATTATCTGGCACCAACACATATCTACACTCAATGTAACAGTATATGACTGTAAAAATGAACCCAAGAAAGATCAAACAACAAATGCTGCGATCAAAGTCATCAAAATCCTGACTTCATTTAACTGGTAACATAGGAAATTAGGAACAACAAAAGGGGAGCCAAAAAACAATATTGAGTCTACTTCCCAACGTCATTTATCATCTAAGATAGCACTAAATACTAAACAAAGACAAAATCTATCGAGACAATCTTGAATACATTGGTTCCTATACAAGGCCTAGTATCACAATTTGGAAAAGGAAAATGAGTAGCGTACTAGGTAAAAGTCATCTCATTACTCTAACGCCCAAACTGGATATGGACCGAATTGTGTTGGATAAAATAATAATAAAGTGCAGAAAAATTTATCAACAGATCGAGTCTC
>CAIGRO010022912.1:0-22363 GCA_903798355.1 Fraxinus baroniana
AAGAAGAAGAAGAAGAAAATTAATAATTAATAACACATCATAGCAATTAACGACTTTTTTGTGGAAATAAGTGATTATACACGTAGCACAGTCCAAAGTATAAACACAACGTGACAAAATAAGTAGAAGACAATTATAATTTGCCTTTGTCTCCGCTACGAGTTGCTGAGTCAGCCCTCAACCACAAAACTCCCAAATCTCCAATCACTTTCTTTACCCTTTAATTATATATTATATAGAGGGATATATTTTATATTGCGTATATATATTTTCCTCTTTCGTTTTTCATCAATCAATTGTTTGTTTATTTGTCTCTCCTCTCAATTCCCTTGAATAATTACATTGCATAAGTAATAGAGTGGTTGAATGTAATCGCGCTCCGTCCTCAGGTGATTTTTTTTTTGTTTAAAAATTCAATTTTGATTATTATTTTTTATTACTGTTTGGTTGATTGTGTTTTGCAGCGAGTGTAATGTGATTTAAGTTTTTGATGGATATGTGCATAGATTAGGTTGAGAAATTGGGCTCTGATTGACGTTTTGATTTGCTAAGTTACATTTTTTTGTATATATATAGCTAAGAGAATGGTGATTTAATTGACTTTTAGAATACAATGGATTTAATTTTCGTTAAGTAGCTGATCAAAATGGCCAGGTGATTCTTTGCAACTGTAGAGGGGAATCATACACACTTGGGGAATTTTGTTAAAAAGTTGAGGGCTTTCTTTATCATTGATATAAGACTTCACTTCTAGTTTTTCTCTGTTGCCTTTTTATCTAACAATTTTTTTTTCTAACATGTATAATTGAAATGATGTTCGAGGTTTTTTTATGTGCGTGGAGATCGTTTTCCTCTTGTATTTTCTGAATTGGTCTTGAAGTCAATTTGTCCAGTGACGGGGTATAATTTTGAGGCTTTGCTTTTTTATGGCTTGTGGGTAATGCACTGGTGACAATTTGTCATTGTTCCATGGTTGACATGATGATAAAATTTATACAGCTTGCTTGGTGATATGGATGTCCAACACTGGTAAATGTTCGAAGTGTCAGATTTTAACATGAAATATCCAGGTGCCATAGCCATGTGTCTAACTGAGTATCCAACCTTAACAGAAGGGACCATGTAACATAGCTTCAAATTATCCAAATTTTGGGTGATATTTAAAAAAATTAACGAATAAGTACTTGGTTTCAGAAATTTTCTTAAATTGGCAACCTTTTACTAACATGATTTCCATAGCTCAAGACTTAGTGAAATGACCAGAATAACTCTGTTCGCATAACTTACGTTCCATGAACTTTACAAATGAACCAGGAGTGATCTCTATAAGTTATCACTTTCGTCCTTTCTAATTTTTTTGTTTTTAAGTTCCTTTTCCATACTCTAGATTACATCTGTTATCTATTTTCATCATTTGGATTTACATGATGACCTACTCTCGCTAGTTTGAAGTTCAGAAGTTAGATGATATAAATTTCCGGTGAGAAAATTGGGAAGGGTTTCGCATGCTTTTCTATTCTGTGTCTCGAGAAGGTGTGGACTGTGGAAAACAGTTGTTTAATATTCAGATACCAGCTAATTTTCAGGGAAAGAAAAAAAAAATAAGTGGCACCTGGTTTAATGAAGCTTCTTCAAACTACCATCCCAGGGACTTGAACTCATTTGCTTCACCTTTTAGCTTTTAGACATGCTCAACTACGCAATGCATTGTTAATTTGTAAACATATTTGTGAAAAAGGTGTTTATAGCTGATGAAAATCAGAGAAACAGTTAATGAAGTCATGTAACTATGTCCTTTGTATAATCATAAAAGAGAGTCTAAGTTAGAATCTTTTAATTTTAACACATTTCAATGAAAGAGACTCCAGTAGCTTTCATTGCTGTCTACAGGAGTTATTTCATTTTTGAGCGAGACTGATTGCTATTTGTTATTATACCACAGGAAATGGATAACAGAGGTATTACTGCAGAATCACTTTTAAGAAACTACAGACTTGGAAAGACACTTGGGCATGGTTCATTTGGAAAAGTTAAAATTGCTGAGCATGTTCAGACCAGATATAAAGTGGCTATCAAAATCCTCAACCGTCGTAAAATGAAGAGCCCTGATATGGAGGAAAAAGGTGTGGCTCTTGGATGAAGATAACACGTGTGACAAATGTTATCTCTACTTAATTAGTGTATTAGTGTTTGATGTTTTCTGAAATGCTTTATTTTTTAGTATCAAAAATATTTTGTTGATTCTGTCAAATTTATTTCTACTTTGTTCTCAGTGTTCGCTTTATGTCACATTTTCTTTGAGAGTAAAAAATATGTTGTGACTGTCTAACTGCCATTCTTTATGCAGTGAGAAGAGAAATTAAAATATGCAGATTATTCGTGCATCCGCATGTGATACGGCTTTATGAGGTTATAGAGACACCAGCTGACATATATGTTGTCATGGAATACGTAAAGCATGGAGAACTCTTTGATTATATCGTTGAAAAGGGTAGGTTACAAGAGAATGAAGCTCGGCACTTTTTTCAGCAGGTAGAATTCCCTACCATTTGTCTGTTTTAGTGCTTATATGATTAGTGTTGGCATCCAGACCCAACAAATTGTACATAAATTTTGTTGCTGTTGAGTTAATCCTTTATGTCTTTTCCTTTGGAAACAGATTATTTCAGGAGTGGAGTATTGCCATAGGAACATGGTGGTTCATCGGGACCTCAAGCCTGAGAACCTGCTTCTGGATTCTAGAGGCAATGTGAAGCTAGCTGATTTTGGATTGAGCAACATTATGAGGGACGGACATTTTCTGAGAACAAGTTGTGGGAGCCCAAATTATGCTGCTCCTGAGGTTTTAAACCAAAGAGATTAATATGACTGTATTATCTTTTGAACAAGAGTAATAATAACTTGGCCTACGAGGTTATGCTTTGGAAGTTATGTTGCTTAAACGAAACTCGATTGCAGGTGGTTTCTGGGAAACTTTATGCTGGCCCTGAGGTAGATATTTGGAGCTGTGGTGTTATCTTGTATGCTCTTCTTTGCGGTACTCTTCCTTTTGATGATGAAAATATTCCCAACCTCTTTAAGAAAATAAAGGTACACACCTTCATCTATTTTGTACTTACATTAATTAAATATGCTAGTTTATGAACTGAGATGATCATTATTTTTTACATTTTTATTTGAAAATTTTAGAGTGGATTGTATACCCTTCCAAGTCATTTGTCACATGGAGCTCGGGACTTGATTCCAAGAATGCTGGTAGTAGACCCTATGAAGCGGATAACTATTCCTGAGATTCGTCAGCACCATTGGTTCAAGGATCATCTTCCTCGCTATTTAGCGGTTCATCCACCTGATGCTAGGGAACACTTAAAAAAGGTACCTGCACTTGCATTTATAAGTTGGCCGTGTAAACTGATAGTTTCTGGTGGAATGACAGCTTTCTTGATGATAATTATCATTTTAAATTGATTACCTTAAGTTTGTTCCACTACACTTTTATCTGATCTATGTGACTGTTACAAGAATTTGCACGGAAGTTAACTATACCTCATGACATTTTTCATTTTTGAGAACTTTGGAATGCAATCTTAGTGTCTTACTTCTCTCTCCCTTCCGTTTACTTTTTGTGCAATCAATGGTTAAATGAGATTATGGTAAAATAAGGATTCATTTAGTGCCCCCCTAGTTTCTCTAATATTCCTTCAAGACCCAATTTTTAAACTTTTTTTTATATGCCTTTGTTCGAAGCATGGAAAGAGGACTGTGGTTGTTTTTATACCTTTTCTTTTCAAAAGACTGTATACATCTAAATATAGGTTTTTACACCTATTTATAGCTATCAACGGGGGGTTTGGCATTGACCTTTAGAATTCAAACAAATGAGGAGCATCTAACCTGATCTCCAGATTTACAAGGAGGAGAGAAGAATTTGTGGAAGCCATCAATTTGGGAAAAAGAGTACTATTACTCCCATTACAAGGTCCTATATTCTTAGCTTACCTTCATTTAATTCTTATTTAGCCCCAGTTTGAGACCCGTTTTTTGGATGAAATGTATTTTGGAATAGTGATTTTTTGGAGAACGTGGGGTTAAAAAATGAAAAAAGTTTTGGATTTATGTGTAAAATTATTTTATGGGAAAATGTGTGGTTAAAAATGAATTTTGAAAAAATGAGTTTTGAGAAAAAGGGGGTCAAGCCCCTATTTGGTACGCATTAAAATTTTCATTCTTATTCTTCTATTCATTTTCAACCACACATTCTTCAATAGAATAATATTTTCCATCACATCAATAACTTTTCCTTCATTTTAAGCCACACATTCTCCATTAATCTACTATTCCAAAATACATTCTTCCAAAATAATGTAGCTCAAACACACCCTTAGTGTCTACATTGAAGGTTTTATATATGGTTGTTATCATAGTTGGATGCCAATAACCAGGTTCATATATCTGTCATGATGTGATAATAATAATAGCTGCTTTGTTACCACAATTTACCCAAATTTGATTTTGTAAAACTCTGGTTACTTGCAGCAGTTTGCTTTGTTTCCAATGCTGACATAACCTTGAACCAATTTTCTTACTTTGCAGCTTGACGAGGAGATCATTCAAGAAGTACTGAAGATGGGATTTGATAAAAACATGCTGATTGAGTCTCTTCAGAATAGACTGCAAAATGATGTATTCAGATTATATACAATCACTGTCCACAATTTTATTACTGTGCCACTTGAATAAACAATTATCGTCTTATGTTGCAGGCTACTGTTGCATACTACTTGTTACTTGACAACCGGTCTCCCGTTTTCACTGGCTATTTAGGAGGTGAATTTCAGGAGTCCATGGTATGCATGTCTCTCTTTCTTTCTTTCATTTTTTTTTTTTTAAATTCATGTAGAGATGGATAAGAGTTTTTAGGCTCCTTATCCATTTTAAATGTTGGGCTTGGCTTTTCCCCTACCCTAGTATATTGAATAGCAGGTATGCATAAAGGAGGGGATACCTCCAGATTACATGGGGGATGTGGAGATGTTGATGGAAATATACCCATCTAAGCACAATATACGAGAAACAGAATTATTTTACAACAAATATACTGTTCACTTTACCTCCTAATATAAGGTAGCTCTAATCTGTCAAGTTTTAGAATTCCAACAACGAGGCCCTGTAAATTGATCTTCTAGGATTTTGGGGATGTCCATGGTATGCCTGTTTCTTGATTTTGTATAATAATAGTCTTTATGTTTTAACTTGTATATTTATTGTATTTTGTGTCAAAAGCCATTACATTTATGAGACAACTACACGCAACCTTAACACTTTTTGTCATTGTTTATAATGATTTTCCTAGTAATACAAGCCCTCGTGGTTCCAAATTTTTTGATCTTCTGCTGCTACCTTTTGTCTGAAATTATGCTAGATCTTGACACTGCTGCCTCTAGATGCTTCTCTGTTGCTTTTATGTATCAAAGCTTTAATACACTTCAACAGTTACTGTATACTTTTTGAATAAGAGGGCTAGATTCTGCAGCCCAAAACCTTTTCACCTTATTTCTGTGTTGCTTTGTGTTTCTACTCAAGATAGTCCTGCTTTTGAGATAGCCTAACAAGCGAGATTATTAATTGTGATACTAAAGTGTTAAGGAGTTACCATTTTGCAATGGAAGATACAATGGCAAATGCCAAAGTTTGAAAATGGAAAAGAAGAAACTCTTGATTTCATATACTTTGCCTTTTATCCTTTGAAAAAAATATTGACTAGTAATTAAACTCTTCATTAGCCAGAAAAATATTTCTAGTATTTGTGCCACGCTCCATTTAATGTCCAATGTTACAAATTTATATTAAGACACCACCAATATGCTACGGTATTCAAACTTTTATTTTTCTTCCAATTTGAGCAAGAGTTCATTGCAAGATTAAACTTTGACAAGATAGGACAGTTTTTCTCACCACAATACTGAAGCGACAATTCCCACTCATTAATGACTAAATTTTCCAGTTCCTTTATTTTGTAATCCAGTTGATGTCTATTCAAGCTCTTGTGCACTTGTTATGGTCTTTCTTATTAAGTTGAAGCAACTTTTGGCTTCATTCTTTTTCCCCTTTCTCCTCGTGCACAAGTCATAGCACTCATGGTCTTGCTGCCTTGGAAGCTCGCTGGGTTTTCCTTTTATTGCCTTTGTAACTTCTGAAAATCTATGGTCTTACCTGATGCATTTGTCTCTCTTCAGGAGGCTTCTCCCACAGTATTTTATCCACAAGTTGATACACCTGGCCTTGCTCAGGATAGGAATTTGAGACCCCCGTTTCCAAGACAGAAGCAGTGGCTTGTTGGACTTCAGGTGCATTTTGTAGTATCAATTTTGTTCTCTGTAGAGATTGAGTAATAAAAAGAAGCTTATACACTGTTAGGAGGATCCCAATGCTGACACGAAGTCTTGACATTTTCAAAGAGGAACTTTGCTAAATATCCATGATACGAATTTTGGGAAAAAATGATTGCATGCAATTTTTCAATCCATACGTATTAAGGTATTATGAGTTTCATCAACTTAACATATTTGTTACTTTGTCAGTCTCTTGCACATCCGCGAGAGATAATGACACAGGTTCTTGGAGTTTTGCAAGAACTCAGTGTTAGGTGGAAAAAGATTGGTCACTATAACATGAAGTGCCTCTGGATTCATGGTTTTCAGTACCCCGAGAGTATGATCAATAATCATATGAATGCCAACCATTACCCGGATAATGTTATACCCACCAATTCCAACCTTTTACAGACTCGGGCTGTGGTGAAGTTCGAAATTCAGGTATTATTCATAATCTATCTCTTTGTTTATCTCATTTTATTCTCAAACATGGTATTTTCTTAAGCACATTTAGTCATATGAACCTAAGATGGTAAAAGAAATAGACAAAAAAGAAGAGGTTCAACTTTAAAATCTACTCCTCATTCTTTGTCTCGATTTTCAGGATGCTCCCCTTTGTCTTTTTCTTCCTGATCTTGCATTAGTATTACGAGTGACAAGTTGAGTTTTTAAGTTCATAAGCCATGTATATCACACAGAATGATGTATACTGATTTTTAGTTCACAAGGATAATTTTGAAAAGCTGTCTATTTTTGTGTGGACGCTCGACATAAAAGCATACGTGCACAATAGATCCCCTCTCTTTCCAAAGTGAACTCTCACAGCATCATTTTTGTCAGTTTCTTGATCCTTAACTCTTACAGTACTTTGCCTAAATCACCAATTGTGAACTTGCTCATTCATGTCCATGACAATCTCTCTGTCTTTTTGTCATACTGCAGCTCATATGTTAGAAATGGCGTTCTTTAAAATTTAATAACATTTTTCTTTTTTCTAATAATATGTGAATTTGCGACAGCTGTACAAAACCAGCGACGAGAAGTACCTGCTCGATTTGCAGAGACTTAGTGGCCCACAGTTCCTCTTCCTAGATTTCTGTGCCACATTTATGATGCAGCTCGAGGTTTCTTAGTCATTGGATAGCAAAAACATGTTTGAATCAGGTTGTACACATAATTCCCCATCTGTATCTTGCAATCATGTATGTTATCAACTTCTTCTTCTTCTTTGCTTATTTTAAAGCCCAAACGAAGCCTGTATCTATGGAAGTTCTGAATTTTTCTTAAATCTTTTCAAACTTCAAAAGAAATTGTTTGCTTGTTTGATTTGTTGGGGTTATTCTTGGAATTGATCCTCTGTATGAGATGATCTTCAAGATCAATGTAAATGGGAAATGATATTTTGATGATTTATTCTTGCATGTAGACATATTTCACTGAGGGCTGATAAAAATAACTGTATGGTTTATCAGTTTGCTAAAACATAAGTCACTGAAGATCTTTTGACGAACTTCAGTAATATCCAGTTGACATGTTTAATACATTGAATAGAACGGGATTGAACAACATGGTTACAACTTACAACTTTTATTCTGTATTTCTTTCATAGTGTTGTTCAGCTTTGTCTAATCCATAGTAAACATGTCCAAGTGTGTCATTACATTGCATATACTTTGTGGTGATTATTCTATAAATACGAGGGGAGAAAATAAAAATAGTGAATTCTTGTATTGAAGGGTTGCCTATTATTTATCTAATAAAATGATAATAAATTAATTATTTTTCTTGATGCCATTTAATTCCTCACTAATCCAAAAGGAGGTTTCAAACAACTCAAGGGTGCATTTGGTTTGTTGTTTTCAAGCTTCAATTTTGCAAAATATTGAAAACGTATTTAGTCTAATATTTTTAAAAATGCATTTTCAATAACTTATAGTATAAAATTCAAAATNAAGGGTGCATTTGGTTTGTTGTTTTCAAGCTTCAATTTTGCAAAATATTGAAAACGTATTTAGTCTAATATTTTTAAAAATGCATTTTCAATAACTTATAGTATAAAATTCAAAATATATTTTTGATTTTTGGAGTATTTTCAATGAAAATTTTGAAAATACTCAAAATATGAAAACAAACATTTAAATAAAATTTTAAAAATTAAAATATAAATATAAATTAATAAAACTTTTAAACTTTTAAAAAATAAAGTTGATAAATTCTTAAAAATAAAAAAATAAAATTATTGAAAAAAATAAAGTCTAAAATTCTAAAAAAATATAAAACAAGAAATTTGAAAAAATATAATTATAAAAATAATTCAACTTCTTAATGATTATTTACATAAAGATTCTAAAAAAATATTTAATGAACACAAATAAAAATATTCTCAGTCAACGTCATTAAATTTTATTTTTATTTTGTATCTTAGTTTATTAGTTATTTTACATCTATAGTTATAAAAAAATATTGTAAAAGCTACCAATTTAAAAATGTATATATTACTTAATAATATATTAACAAATTGTTCTACTGTTACAAATTAATCAAATTTAACGGAACAAAATGTCATAAAAACAATTTTCAAAATTTCAAACCAAATGTGTTTTCTAGTTTTTTGTTTTGAGAAATAACTTTTCAAAATGACAAATCAAACGTGTGTTTAACTATTTTAAAATAGATCATCAAAAATGAAAACTGAAAATGAACTCAAAATTGAAAATCGAAAACTGAAACAAAAACCAAATGGACCCTTAATATTTAGTCACAACATGCTATATTAGTTTTGGTTTACTACTTGCTCGAGGAAACAACGGGAGAAAATCATATATATTTGCGTTCCTTACTCTGTTGGATCATTTTTATTTATTTTTATTAAACTAGTTGTACACACTTAATGTACATCAAGTTTGATAGTTCAAGTGTTGTCAAAATTCGTGTCATTGATTGTTGAAAGTGTTATGAAAATTAATGTCTAAAAAATTTCACCCCACAAGAATTTCAAACTTAAATGTAAAATACAGTGTACATGTAGCTTCATTGTTTTTTTCCCCCTCATATCAGTGTGAAGAACTAAGAGTTTAATAAAACAAGATCAGGTAGTTGTTTATTAGGAAATTGTTAACCTCCTCACAAGGGGCATTGACTATGCTCCGATTGTTTGCCAAAAACTCAAGTCTTCACAAAGTCATAAAACCATTTATGGGGGTTGAAGCTTGCCCAGTGCAAGAAGATTAAGGAAGTCGATGACATGATGATAGGAGAGCCCGAAGATCGAAGTTCCGATGAATGCTGGCCGTAACTAACATGTTATTTTACAACGGAGTTGTCAAAATATTCTATCCGGCTCTATGCAAATTTCTATTAATGAAATAGATGACATTATGAAATGTAGAGGTTGTGAGGGTCATTCTCTGAACCATCTAATATAATTTCCTAGCGGGAGTAGGCATAAGGAAAAAAATTGAATTAAAAATTGAGCAATTCTTGTATAATTGCTTAGCATAAGACATTACAATTCAATTAGTGGATACAACTTCAATTTGTCTCTAGTTAAAATCCTAGGTGGGTTCCAATTTTTTGAAAAATGTTGTTCATCTGAAGACAGACAAAGTTGCAGTATTTTTATTTTTATTTTTCGATGAATTTGAGGTTGGCAGTTTTAATATTGTATCACTCTTACTGAAAATCAAATACTAATCTTAGCAAGTACAAAGGGTTGTGTTAGTTTTGGTCTGCTCATTCCTCGTGTAACATGCACACACTTTGATTGATATCATTGTCATTGTCATTGTCATCGTCATCGATGGTGCTTCTAATAAAAAATAATAATAATAACATTTTTCCATAATCAGATTCAAATGCCTAATATAAAGGCATAACTTCAAATTATTTTTCCATAAAACAAAATAAAATGAAAAGTCAGACATTATTCTGCATAACACAATCTAAATGCAACTCATATAATGTTCAGAATTCAGAAAAAATTAAAATTGCTTGAAAAGCTTAAGTGCATGCTCGATACACAATTACTGAACATGACTGAATTAATATCTTAAAGCGAGTTCTATCCAATCTTCTCAATCGAACATGCCATAAACGAATACATAAACATGACAATGGTGTCAATAAACTTGCACAAATGCCGGTTCTCTTCTCAAGGAAAATCTTCATCTTCCTAGAAAATTTTCAGCAAAAATAGGAGAACCCACAGCCAATCCGGAATCATCACTGATGTCAACTATCGGCTGTTCTTCTGAGTCCTTTCTACAGAGCTGGTCCATATTAGCAACTTTTGCATCTGTATTATCAGCAGGATCAAAATTTGTAGGGGAGGTTCCCTGAAGTTGTAGGGCATACTCCAAATTCCACAGTACGTCTCCCATGGAAGGCCGGTCGACCCCGTATTCTGCCAAGCATTTTTCTGCAGCCTCCACATATTTCCGCAATGATTCTGGTGTTGTGGTTCCAACAATGTCGGGATCAACAATCGATTCGAGCAGGCCTTTTCTGTGCTGTTGCATAGCCCATTCAGCCAAATTTACCTGTTCTCTTGGAAGTGCAGGATCAAGAGCAGGCCTTGCACATAAAACCTCAAAAAGAACTACCCCGAATGAGTAGACATCAGATTTTTCTGTCAGTTGTTGTCTTCTGAAGTACTCGGGATCAAGATACCCGAAACTGCCCTTAACAGCTGTGCTAACATGTGTTTGATCTAAAGAAGCCGGTCCGGCTTTAGACAAACCGAAATCAGAAACTTTGGCTCCAAAGTTTTCATCCAAGAGAATGTTGGTAGTTTTCACGTCACGATGAATTATCCCTTGTGCAGAACCAGTGTGCAGATAGTGCAGCCCGCGTGCTGCACCAATGCAAATCTCAAGCCTTTGCCTCCATGATAAATGAGGCAAGCTTGATCCGTAAAGGTGGTCTCGTAGTGGACCATAGGCCATATACTCGTAGACAAGGATCATTTCCGATTGCTCATCGCAGTATCCAATGAGTGAAACGAGATGGCGATGCCTGAGCTTGGAAAGCATTTGAATTTCCGTTTGGAATTCATTGATGCCTTGAGATGATGATGGATTACCTCGTTTTATGGCGAGCTTCGTCCCATCCTCCGACTCGCCAAGATAGACCTTTCCAAAACCACCCACCCCAATGACTGCTTTTTCATCGAAAGATTTTGTTGCTTCACGTAGTTCATTGAGAGTGAAGAACCGGCCAAGATTGAGCCCTGAAGATACAAAACTTGGAAAAGTAGTACTCCTGCTCTTGCTCTTGCTGGATAAGAAACTACAATGGCTGGCATTAAGAGGAAGAAGCCATGATGAGAAGGTTTTCTGTTTCTCATAACCTTTAGGCCTCCTCAGTCGTCGCAAAACGCCTAATAACAGCAACGCTATTGCTGTTACCCCTAATGCTATAACAAAACCAACAGCAATTTTCATTGTAAGAGTAGGCCTGGAGTGTCGACCTCTGTAAGTACCGTCAGAAGAGAAGAGTCCATCCAAACTCCCTGCTGAATTGCTCATCTTCATCACCTCCACACCGTTTAAGATTGCATTCGGGGAACTCGACTGAGAAGTTGAGCTCGGGCCCACCTGAATGATGACAGAACCATTGGAAATTGCTGAGGCATTGATCACAAAATCTTTGTAATGAGGAATGCCTAGACCTGAAGTAAGCGAAGAGAGATCAAGATTTGAAACTGCAATCATTCCATTGACATAGACATTGAAGTAAAGCTCATTAAGGCCCTTGCTCACAATATCACAGAAATGCAATCTTATCAAATAAGAGAAGGTGGGATCCACATTCATATCCCATGTGAGGTTGAAGTTTGGATTCGAAACACCTGACTCTGCCATTTGATCGGCCGTTGCATATACCCAGGGTGGGGCCGTCAAAGGGGTGGCGCCACCGTCCGGATATTGTATCATATCTGTTGGAACTGAAACACTTTTAGCCCCAAGTGGGAAAATCATAAATTGACCATCAGGAAGCCATGTCCTCCACAATGTGTCATTTTTAGGAGTAATGATTGGCCCTCCAACATTAAGCCTATAAGAAATTTCAAATGCATGATCATTTAAGCCATTGAAGTCCCCCACCGGAAAAACAGCAGATGCCGAATCAGAAACAAGATCACCGGGTGCTGAGACGAGCTCAATCGCGTTAATGAACGCGAAAGAATTCTTCATTGGTGAAAACTTGAGGGTGAATTTATCTGATGTAATGTTGATAAGGTACTCTTTGAATACACTTTTGGTACTATCCTTCACAGAAAAATCATGCAAAAGAACAATATTGTCCGTGGTGACAGTAAATGTAGCAGAAGTTAAATCATAGGTAGAGTGAGGTAGAGGATAGAAATACAGTCTTAGCCAATGCCGGCCAGGGCGAAAGACGAGAAATCTGTACATTGATTCATGATGAAAAATCCTCGCCGTGAGATACAAAAGAAGGGACGAGGAAGAAGAAGAGGACGATGAGGAAGAGGGGGAAACATTTTTCGGTAATGATGTAATGGAAGTTAGAATATTTTCATCTGTGGAGAGGTAAGCAACAGATTGAGGATCAGACTTGAAGGTTCGACCATCTTCGAGCAAAGTATTGTCTGGTGCACCACAATTGATCAGATAATTATCAGCAGGCGTATACGAAGAAGACTTAACGCCTAATGCTACATCAATACACATAGAAGCAAGAATGAGAGAACAGAGGACTATAAGGGGAATAAAGTCGAGTTTTTGCCACCCCCACCGTGCTTCTCCTCCCATGGTATCGGGGCAGGATACTCGTAGTGGCAGTGTTAGGCAGGTCGTGATGGAGGGGGAGGAGGCAGTTTTGGAGAAATAGACAGAGAAGAAAACCGAATGCAAATGCCTACAACGGTATAGAAGAGTGTGTTTACCAAATACTATTGAACAATAGTTGTGGGCTGCATGATTGGGAAGAACGTGCAATCTTGTATATGTAAGAAGAGTTCTTGATTCTGATTTTTTATGCACAACAACATTAGGCAGCCAAAAGACGGTTATGATACGTTTAAAAAATGCTAAACTCGACCAGTACTGCGTATTAAACACGAATTTATTTTATATGTTTGAATGTAACTACCAACTGTTTGGTGAAGTTCAAAGTTCAAAGCGCGTATCCAGCTGGGAAATGGCTTGAAGGGACCTTTGTTTATTTGGTTGACCTTCATCTCATTTTATAAACATGTTTAAGGGTAAAAGGACCTGTTTTTGGATAATAGTTGAGGGAATGGTGGCGGATTTAACGCCGGGAATGAGAATGATTTCCTTACCTATAAATTATTGATATTAGGGTCGACTAGAACCGGCAACGAGGTCAAATAATATCGACACTAGACACTACCTTAGGCATATGAGGTCCCGACCTCCATATGCAAAGCGATTTCCCGGAGCATGGACATCCCGACCTAGAACCAAATATAATTATACATAAAATTTTGTACATTTCCACTAGAGCGTATTTGTTCGATCGAACTAAAGGCCTGATTCGGGATAGCTTCAGGTCCAACTTCTACGAGCTTCATCGGGATGCAACCTTGAACATCTTATAGAAGCTCTTCTATCTAAACAAATCACTTCCAGAATATTATTCAATAATCCAAAAATAACTTTTTAGTCTCAAAGTGAACTTTTGACTTTTCAAAGGTCATACCAAACTAGTCCTAAAATGGGGTACATGGGATCTAATAATTGTCATATTTAAAACTGTAAAACAAAAGAGAGATATAACAAACGACTCAAAAAAACTCTTTCTTACTATATACTGTAATATGATTCTGGGTTAATTTCTTGTTACAATAAGAATTTTAAGTCCACAAAGAAAGCAAAAAATAATTCATTCCTCCTCTTTCTTACTTTCCTTTTCTCAATCAAAATCCACTTGTATAGGTGGATCAAAGAATGTAGAATAGCCTGTACGTGAACACAAGCATATAAACAGTCACAGTGTGGAATAGCGTTACATATTTGATCATATTCATTGCAGTCGACATCCTTGTTCTTCCGCCTTCATATAAACAAGTCCCCGTTTAATCCTCTGCACGAAAATCCCACGTGTGAGGATAACATATGGTCAATAATAACATGAAATTAAGTTTTGGCGATAATCTAATGGTAATACACTACTATAGTTGGTCCTAATGTAAGATACATACGCTTAACTTTATATTAAATGACAGTCGACATAAGAATTACTATATATTTTGTCTTATAAAGTATTTAAATACTTGGCGTAAAATATGTAAATGTCAATCAATAACAAAACATATTTGGAAGATACGTACAAATTCAGAAGCAATACCTCTTTTGTATTTCTTAAGCGAAGGAGATCCAACCTTTCTGAAGGCCTACGATTTGTCAAGGTTGCTAGCTGCATTCATGCATTACAATGTTTACAAACTACAAACTTAGAGTTGATAGAATAAATGTGTCAAAATGTATACCCAAAAACTGAACCGCTCGGGATCCCAGGTCGAGGGCATTAATCCTTCTGCTTTAAAGAGTTCTGCAAGCCTTATTCTATCTGCAAGCAAAGCCTTCGCATTGATTATTAAGAATTGGAAGAATTCTCACATTATAGATTGTCAATCAACATCTTAGTTATTCAGAAAGCTGAAAGACTTTCTTGTTAATACCTACCTCCTTGTGCTGCTTCCTGTGCCGCCTTCATCCACTCACGAGCAAAAGTTGCTGCCTTGTCTGTCATCTCCATTAACTGTAGTTTTGCAAAATTAATTTTAATATACCAAAATGACATTCGAGGCTTTGGAGCTTCATAACAAACAGTCGAGCAGTGTGTGAGAATTCTACACAAAATAGTTCATGTGGTAACAGAATTTGAAATAATTCACCTCCTGGAGATCCACCAATTTTGAGGATCAAGACGCAGTTTCAGACCAAACCAAAGAATTCGATTATGCAACTAATTATGGTTTTCAATAGAAATATAGATGTCTAACATACATTAAGGGTAAAAATGACAAGAAGGTAAATAATGGTAACAGGTACTAGCATTCCATGAAACTGCATAAGATGAAGCCATACAGAACACCAAAGTACTAATGATCTGTGTAACTTATAGGAATTTCCCTACAGCAAAAGCCTCAGAAGAGCTTCACAAAAACTGTGCAGTCTATCAAGTCTCGTGAACAAAATGGCACTTACGTCATTTCTCTCTGGTGTTCCTTCTGTTGGACATACATCCAGCACCCATTCAACCTCAGCAATGCGGTACCTGCAGAAATAAGGATAAAATGGAGTAAAGATTCAATTAGAAGAAGCTCATGTCATGGTGAATGATGGTCATGGATATCAACCGTCCTAGTATTATACAGGTAATGAAATCTTACCCATCTTGCTCCCAATTCCGAATGATGCGGCATCTCCTGCGACTTTCAACCTGAATCAGCAAGGAGACCAAAATGATTAGCTTAATTATGGAAAGAGAAGAAGAGACAGTAAAATACATCCATATTTTAATTAGAATAACCATAAACGTTTGAAAAGTTTCCTTATTTGTCCTCAGAAGTCCAGATAATTAACATAAACCTAATGCTGAAGAGAAAGCATCACAGATTTTAAGAGGGTGATAATTTGTGGGAAGAGACAGTAAGGAGATACTCTGCCATCAACAGATTTCTAAAGATTCAGGAACCAATTTCAAAACAATTTTTTATTTTTTTTTATATAGAAAATAAGCATTGCCCATGCATGGCAGAATGCTAAAAGCCATCAAGCAACTTATGTTTGCTTTAGTTCCATTTTTGCCACTTTCCATAGACTATTCTGGTTGAGTTTGGTAATAATAGATGGCAGATGGCCCCTGTAAAGGCTTGTGTAATACCCACAGTATTTTGCTAAATGAACAAGATGTGCTCATACTTCAACCTGACATATGTCGAGACCAGGATAGAACACAATCCAGTGTCATTTATGACAAACCAGATGTCTCTCAGTACCAATAGTAAAGAAAATTAACGGTCCTAACATATACGAAATTTAGAATATGGGCTTTCTTCATTATTGCAGCAAGCTGGCAACATCCATGAAAAATGTAGAGTAAAACACAAGTACTGATGATAATATATATAAAAATATATAAAAACATAAAATTCAATAATATTTTACCTCTAAAAAGAAACGTCCATCTGGAAGTGGCTCGCAACTGCGTTAAGATCAGAATTAATCATCATCTATGAGCCAGAAGCACCAATAAGACAGAATTCATTCTTAGAGAAAAAAATATGAATAAAAAAATCACTCCAAAACCTACTCTGTAATCTCCACTTCGCATGCATAATCAGCTATTAAACCAGTAGACGAGTCAATTATGACCTACATCAGCAAAAATAATGCAATAGCCAGGAACAATGAGGAAATATAGGACCAAGAATATTTCTTGAGAATATGACATAGAAGAAAACGGTAAAGGAGGAACTGGTGAATGAACCTACCATTCCCATACGTCGATTTCCTTCCATTATCCTCCTCACCTGTTTCAAGCACATCCAGAATGGAACTTCAAAATCAGCCACAAACTAAAAATCAGCTTATGCAAATGACTAAATTGGCTGCACATCTCAATTAGTTGATAAGATGACTGAACAAAAAGCTTAGCACTTCAGAATCTCACGAAGCACAATATCACCTCATACTCCAACAGTACAGAATTATTCCATTTTCTTTGTTAAGAATTTCTTGATGCAAGTGTTCCTTGTTGCTTGTGATAAGAACACAAAACGAATGTTTGTTCCAAGCATGTGTTGCTGTCCAAGTATAATGCATATATGAAATTTGTAAGGGGTACAGTAAATGTTATTTAACATGCATGAAAACCACCTGAGACAAATGCATGCAAACGTCCACGCATATACAGTGAGGATTGCAGGTCAAGCTCAAAATTTAGTTCCTCTACAATGGCAGTGTTCCATATTAAGGAAAGAAGGCCCCAATTTCAAAGGGAAGTCACTTTAAGCATGCATGAACATCAAACTTAAACAAGTGTCCTATGCAAAATTCGAAAATATCTTCATATAAGTGAATTGCACATAATAATTAACATCACTCTGTTACCATTGATCTAGACCATGTAAATATCAAATGTCATCTGGAATCTCAGCGACTCTGGATACACATTTCAACATAAAGTAATTACTGGAATGTGCTTCACAAATTTTTATAAATTAGTTTTACCATATCAATTTGATCAACTCACCATAAGTCTGTAACGTGGTTCAAAAATGTTAAGTTGAAACTTCTGGCATGGTAAGATAACATCCATGACAAAAAGAGGCAACAAGTCAACACCAGGGTTTGTCAAACTGTCATTCTCTAATCTCCGTTCAGCGTACTCCTCCGGAAAGTTTCTCTGTATGATGTTCTTCAATGTGACACTGTAAAATGCCAAGCAAAAGTTACATACCTTCCATGTGAAATAAGATCTATGATATTTGCTTATTGAGAATAAGATTGCCATTTTTTGTGCCACTTATGTTTAGAAAAATCTTGCAAACATACAAGACAACAGGAAAACTGTCACAAACCTTGTGTTAATTGCTTGTTTGGATATTTCTAAATTGAAGTTTACTCTAACATATGCTGCACCAAAACTTCAATTAACGTGTCATACCACACTCAACTCAGTAACACATAGCACAACATGTGTATGTCTCATTCTGACACTTTGGAAAGAGACACGAGTCTCCAACATATGATACGAAACCCAAATGATAATCCTCAACTACAGTTTACAAACAAAGTAACATAATTTTTCTTATCTAACATTATTTTTCAGTTATAATACATAATGATGCGGGCATCATTTTTATATTATTGAATTTTTCATTATTTATATTATTTTATTATTGGGCTTGTGTTATTGGATTGGCCCAGACCCATCACTAGTAGGATTATGTTTTACTATTTATATGATTTTCAGATTGTAATTTTGACAAATGATGAATATGATGAAATGAAATGGGTGTTGCCAACGTTTTCTTCCCTTTCCCCTGATTCTTCCCCTCTCTTCTTCTTTTTCTTCTTCGGGCTTCATCTGCTTTCTTCTTCTCTGCTCCTGATTGGTTTTTCTCTTCTGTTGAATATTTCTCGATCTATCCTACATCATATAATCTTCCTTGAAAATGCATGGCTATAACTATTTTCTACTATCAAATTTCTGTAATACATCTTAACGAACACCCTACAATTTGCTTACCCATGAATGGAGTGTCCACGCACCAACGTGTTCATGTCCAAAGTCACTTTTTGACCAAATTCTTGTGTCCTCAATTTTGACAACTCGCATGACCAATATTTAAATCTATTGGGACCATCTCTATGTCTAACAACTGTTCTGAACCCAAGCAGCCTCCCTTTTACTTAATCTCCTCACTATCCAGTCAATTCTTATGCCAGTGTTCATCAAAATAAATGTCAGTTCTCTCCCTAGTCCCTAGAGATAAAATGAAATATAGTAGGACAAAACGATCCACTAAATAAAGTTAACAAGCACATTTATACGACTGATTTGCTGGAAAATATAATGCTTAATAAGCCTAAAAACTTGCTTAAATTATGTGTCAAAACTTTAAACAACTAACCTGATTGAGCACGTACGAGGGCTAACGAACAGAACTGTTCGGCAAAGTGGACATCTATTACCTAGAATATTTTATTCAAAAAATCGAAGAAAGGGATTATCAAGATGGTGGTCTTGTGAGAAATTTAGATAATGAAAGAGAGGTCCAATGGACAGAAAATTCACCTCTGTCCATAGTCTGAAACAGGCATGATCGGCAGAAAGAATGTCCACAAGGAGTTGTGACAGGTTCATACAACAACTTCAAACAAACAGTGCAGTCATAATCATCAGTACGCTGAGGGTTCACATGGCTTCTCCTTGGAAACGTATTGGCAGTTGATCTCTCCAAATTTAGAAGAGGACAGCTGCAAAGGAAAATTCATAGGTCAAACAGAAGTTTATTAATAGAAAAAAAAATAGCAATATCAATTCAAATAATGAAATAGTTAACAGAAAACATCTTGATGTGAATATTACGTTACCTACGAGGATCAACATGAAGGCCAGACCAAATAACATCCCGAGCCACCTCATACTTTTCTAACTGCCCATAATATCAAAGTGGGCAAAAATGTTCAAATGAAATATTCAACAAAAAACACTTCTAAAACTACATAGTCCAACAATACAAGCACCGAGTCCAAGCACCATGATACCAAATAAAAGAGAACCTGAACAATAAATAAAACTAAAATAATATCGAGCACACCGAAATAACTATTGTCGCTAAAATTAATTAACCAATACATTGCCAGCATTTAATTTAGCTTATTGTTAAACCAAGAATTTCGGGAAATAATTTAAACATAATTCCAAGTATATTTCCTCCTCGAAACATAATTTATATTTTTATCCATTCCTAGGCCTACACAATCCAAAAACTAGTTTTATTACAATTTGCTCTGAATAATGAGAAAATGCATAAAATTGCATTCTTACCAGGATTAGTGCATTTGCCTTCAGAATGTAAGGTGTTACCGAATTACTTTGTAGATTCATCACCTTATCAGCATCCTTCAATGCAAGCTGAAATCGGGGATTAAAACATTTAAAGCATTGACCTATTAGAAAATGAGCAGGTAAGAAAGAGAAAAATTGGGGGAAATGGAAAGCCATGCAATAAAGAAGGCGTACCCCAGCATGAGTTGTGGGGTCCAGTCCACTCAATGGCCTATATTCAGAAGCAGATGGAGGTCTGTTTTTAAGAAAATGACTAATCCTGGTCCAAATTTAGAAGGAAGAAAGCATGAGTCAAGAAATAGAATAAAGTTCAATGGATAATGGTGAAGTTCAATATCAGGATAATCACGAGTGACAATCATAAAAGATAATGTTCATCCACTACTTACCGAAGATATGCAGCACATCGATTGCTAAGAATAATAGTATCACTGGGCTTAATGTTGTTAGCTCTTGAGTAAAGTTCAATTGCCTTAAAAAAATAAAAAAATAAATCTATCAGTAAAAAAGTAGATTATACAATTTTAAGACAGCAATTTATCTCCTTCAAAAGAAAGTTAAACTGGTCCATGCCATCAATACACACTTTTTGCCAGCATATAAAATCAATCACAATCTTAAAAAAGTACTAGGCTCTCCAGTTTAGGATGGCAATAACATTCTCTAACGCAATCCAAACTGGACCTTGCCACCTTCTTCTTCACTCCCACTATTCCAGTATATGACATACTGCAATAAAACTCATAATGTAACGATCCGGGTCTCTATACTCAAACCGTTAATTTACGTAATGTCCGTTTTGGGTGGGCATATGCCCACTTATCCCCTCACATCCGGGTCGTTACAAAAAATGAGCGTTTTTTGTAATAGTCCAGGTCTTTATACCCAAACCATTAGCTTACATACTGTCCATTTTGGATGAGCATATGCCCACTAACCTCCTCAAGGTTTTCTATCGTGTCCCACAAGATTCTTACTCAAGACCTCTACTCCAATTGGTACCAAAATTCAATTTAAATCTCTCATTAGAAAGCCGTAAGGGGTAAACGGGTATATGTCAATCCAAAACGGACACTACGTAAGCTAACGATTTGGATATAGAGACTCGGGTCGTTACATATAATGCTCAAAAACAGATAGTAACTGGTATATCATGCCATTTCCTTCCAATCAGTCCAATTAGAAAGTGATTCACACACAGGTTATAAAGGTAACAATATCCTATGGCTGTTCATTTTCGATATTGTTGAAACTACATGCACATTGCCCATCACTGTTGGTCATTTATTTACTCAAGTTCAGCTGAAGCTATGGTCGTATCTAGACATAAAACTGAAGGGGATAGAAAAAAAAGGTATCCTGAAGCAGCCGACATTGGTAATGAAAAAACACAGTGTCCTAGACCACATGACAAAACTACCACTGGATGCCAATAAATACACGGAAATGGACACCAGCACTACTAGGACCTTCAGAAGATCGCCAACGAACAACAGTTGGTTATTCTTCAGAAAAATATAAAATGGAATGTAATGTCCTGAATGAATTATCCTGCGAAAGACGAACTTTAGCCTATTGTACGCCATCTGGATTGAACCATCTTAAGATCCCATTCCACTGCCATCAGTATTTGCAACATTTTTCGAGTTCACGTTTCAATCAATGCCTGCACTATTTTTGTTTTGATTTCCTCAAGATAATCTGCTACTTCCCCATTCTATCTTTCTAATGATGAGGCCAACGGGGCAGTGTCAAATTAATCATTGAAGAATTTTACTTCATTGTCACTTCGCTGCTGAATCCCACTTCAAGAGCGCAGAGGATTAAAATTGTGACTTTAAAGTTCAAGAATCAAGCCCCAAAGTTGTGTGGTTCACTGATTCTTCTCGGTAAGCTATTTAACCCGGTATTATTCTGGTTCATTTATCCTTTAAAGACTCGTTCTCTTAATTGAAGTCTGGGTCCAGAATCACTTCAACTACTGAAACTTCACTCTAATCAAGCTTGTACCACTCATGAAAAAATCAATTTTCCAAAAATTACTTCGTTCTAAAGGGAAAAACTACGAATTCAAATCTAGAAGAAAAGAAAAGATTGAGAAATTCACCTGATCCAATCGGTTCTCACGAAACGCCCGGTTCCCCATCTGCATGATATCATAAAGATGACTGTACCTCTCCCACGACATCGATGACCCTTCTCCTTCATTCTCCTGCATTAACCATTCCAATCCAATTACAAACACAATTTGACAAATACATACACATATGAACATTAAGCTCTCACCCATGGAAAGTCTTCAACATCATCAATCCCTTCTAGGGTAAATCGAGAAGAAGAGGGCTCACCCTCACTCGACATTTCGGGAAATAAACAGAAATTGTCAAAATTTTCGAAAACCCAAAAGAATTTTCTTCACT